>JAHZNG010004648.1:0-16282 GCA_027744375.1 Orchesellides sinensis
GGATTTTGATTTTGAAAAAGGTAGAGAGAAAGGTCGTTTATGGTCGCCATAATAACCAAAAAAGGTAAGGGATTAGCAAAAAAGGGTCAGAGATTAGTGTCGGCATAATCACCCGTCGGTATATATAACATTACCGGTGAGGGGGAGTGGTTGAAATCCAATATAAAAGGAAATATTGATTGACCACTGAAGCTCAATTGATTGACCACTGATTGTAATGATTATAAAGCTCGTCCCCTCAATTTCAATAGGTCAGGAATCAGGAATAAATTGAAAATATTGAAACTTTTACGTTTACTTTGCTAAATTCGATTGTATTTCAGACTCCGTTACTCCCTGTTGATTTCCATGAAGGGAGGGAAAGGTTGATAACAGTGGATTTATTATGTGGAGAATTTTCGGACGAAAACTCCAAATTTACCATACTTAAGTTTTTGCACTCCTTATGATAATGGTGACGAGATAACCATATCATCTTTAGTCGCAGCCGTTTCAGAGATACCTTTCAACACCATCTTTTAACTGGTTGCAGGAGAGACGCCATCTTGCAAAGACCGTAGTATACTAAAAATGTCATAATAATTAATACCATCTTTGTACTACAGCCATATATTAACGTTTTGTAAGTAAAAATTGAAAGCTAAAATATGATTGCATTAACATTTTTAACACATTGCAGAATATGGTTTTGATATCTGTGTACAGCTTGTGTAAAATAAATGGCATAAAATGTTTTGATCCTAATATTGGCACATAACCGACATTTATTTCGACTTTACAAAATTCTTAAATTTATATATTCGACTATTCTACATGTGCACAGGTTCCAACTTGGAACTAGCTGGAACAAGAACAACCATGTAATTACCATTACCTTCGTTGATATTCTTTCGTACTTCTCTATTCATGAATGATAAATAATAGAAATAACTGATCTCAGTTTTTTAATTTTTACTTACTATTAAATCATAAATGGGAAAGTTATTGTTTGGTGGCATGATGGCTTATGTCATGCCATGCAAATCCATAATGAATGTGCACCATATGAGTTAAATTCCTTCAAACATCATAAGTACATAAGGGAGGGGAGGTGGGGTTCAATTATATGACAAAATGGAAAAGCTCAGCATAAATTATTCTCATCCTCACCTCTCAACTTCAGCTTATTCTACACACCCAAATCTACTTTAAATAAACGCCTGTCAAACTGTAAATAGTCCGTATGTACATAAATGCAAATGTCTCAAACTCAAATTACCTAGATTATCGTACCGCAATTATGAAGTCTTTTGCATACTGCGAATCGACGCATACAGCTACGGCCACAGCGTTTTCATCGCAAGGAAAGAGATCGTGTGACGTCATGGAGTCAATCTTTGTTCAGAAATTCTTGGTTTAGGCTGTGCAGTAAGATGGAGTTGATTGCAGTAGCGTAGGTATATATGAAGGGGTAAGTCTGTATTATAACATAACCTGCATACACGGAGTACCTATTGTGAATTGTTAGGTATATTATTTATGGGCTTTTTTAAAGGAATCTTACCTGGATGACTTTATCTACAAATATATTTTGGGAACAAGTAAAAATACTATCCTATCTCCTCATATACTTAGGTACATACTTGTTTATCGAAACTTCAGTATCGGATTGACGTTCATATTCATATGTAATGGGAAAGAGATTCAAGATAAAAAAATGCACATTGTTATACCTTACGTATGCTATTAACAAAAATGCAATGCAAAGCAATGTACCATTCTGAAAACTACGTCGTAGTTCCACCAACATGGGTAGATGGTGGCTAAAAGCCAGTAAGGAGCAATGTGCTACTGCAGAACGAATCGATTTACTAAAAACTCTGCCTGACCCTAATAACCTCGCAAAATCAGCAATAATTCTGTGCTATTTGATAAACGTATAACTACCTAACTGCAAGAAAAATGAAATGACTGCAATTATAAACAAAAATGGTTATCATGCAGCAAACTATCTTGCTCCTACCAATATAGCAATACTACGTATTTGCAAGACAGAACAAAGAAATATGTTCTATCAGAGAGCTTTCATTATCCAGCAAGTTAACAATAGAAGCAAATAGCAATACAGAATCACATGAAAGATAGTGGGCATCTCGTCTGGTAAAAATAATTTCAAGCCTGTCTGGGTTTCTATACCAGACAAAACTTTAATTAATACAAACTAACTTTTAGCCACAGAGTGGGTTTAAGACTGAGCTACGTTTCTTTCTAGGTTGCAATTCATGCTTGCACACGCACGGCGTAGTTTACAAAAAAATCGTTTTGAGGCAATGTCCAGACAGAGTCAATAAATACGCAGAATGACGTAAGAAGTACCTACTACATACATTATATAATACATTATACTTTCTTTTTCCAGCCTGTAATTATAATTTCTTACATTATTTCATATCGCCAACTAGAGACATTCAGTCAGACTCATCACCCTTAGCATTACTCCAAAGTATTTTTCTCCAACCATATTAAATTCAATTTTAAACAAGCACTTTGCAAATATTCAAATTGCATTAGCGAAATAGCCATCCCAGCTGCTATATAGGATCTTTTTTAGCACGCAGTCATCATATCATCTGGGTTTGGGTTGCTGCTGCTGGTTTACTTTAGGTAGTAAGTTATATATATATTTTTTTGGATAGAAAAAGACAAAGCACACAACAAAGAGCATTTTATATATATGTATATGCAGCCAAAACATACCAATTCGTATATTACGTAGCTGCACATACAACACAACACATGTGTACGTTATCCTATATAGACTTTTCTTGTTCCCTTCTCCCTTACACTGGGTATACAATGCTATTACGAAAATGATCCACTCTTTCTTTCTTGCCAGCCCAGCAGTCGCATCTGAGCAGTCCACTTGGCAACAACAAGAGCAAAAGTAAGGAAAGGAAAAACAGTGAAATTATTCAATGAGCAACTCATGTGCAGTTGATGAGGTCACCCATATTTTCCAGTTTTGTTGGGCAATTGTTGAAAAATTCGAAAAAATTTTTGTGGGTTGCTCCCATTATTGGGTTTAAAAGAGTAGGAGGGAGAAAAAGGATATTTTCATCATATTTCGTATGGTTAATTTGATCCTGCTGACTTACACCAACAACTAAAAATTTTTGTCTACACCTGGCTCTCTGTGTGTACGTGAATTGTGAAGCATTTTGTGCACATGCTATGTTGTAATTGTAATGGAGAGAGGAGAAGAAGGGTGGAGTGAACGTTTTTTGTTGTATAGCGTAAACCAACAACGGGAGTGAATCATCAGGAGTGAACGTAACAGAGGATATTTTTGAACAAAGAAAGGTGGTTGGTTAGTTGTGAGTAAAGGACGTCCACTGAGAAGAATAAAAGTATAAAAATTGTTGGTAAGAAGGAGAAAAAGACAGAAATGATAGTTGGGAAGGAGAGGAGTAAAAATTAGTGGGTCAGTTGTTTTGTGAATACTGCTGAAATTATTAAGTGATCAGCTGACGCTGATGGAAAACAGCTGATTAGGATTTTTGGTTGTGGTGAGTTTCCTATGCGAGTTTTCATGGGAGTTGGGAGACGACGGAGGAAACGACGTGAGAGTGTGTTTTGAAATTAATTTTGGAAAGATAAAGTTGGATTTTTAAGAAACTTTTAGAAAGTGTAGTTTGTTGGATTGGATACTTGGGTGTTTAATGAGAAAGGTAAAGTTGGTTTGATTAACAAGGTTTGTGGTTTGTGATTAATTTTAAATTATTGTGGATTGGTTTTTTTTTGAATTTCAGAAGTGGTGCTGCTGCTGACACTTCTTTATCGCCATTAAAAGGAGTTGGTTGAGGGGTTATAAACTACTCTTGACCACTCATCGGATCGGACATCGCTTGTCGTTAGCTGTTTGAATAAGTCAGAAGAAATTAGAGCGTCATTAACTATTAAATTCCGTTTTCAGTAGTTGTCATCAATGTTTCTTTATTATTGATTCAATTGAACGACTGAGGAATTTCATAAGCATTCTGCATGGAATAATTTTGGAAGCGTAGGTTTGTATTACGTCATATTACCTAAGACCACACGAGCGTGGAAAATTGGCTTTTATGTTTATGTGCATATCATCTTCCTCTCTCATGCCTGATGATAAATAATTATTATTATTACCATGTTTGATTTTTAGAGCTGTCTAAATACGCTTTTAATGCGTTTCTAATCACCTCATCATCCCATGAACAAAGATTTTGAGTGTCAACTCTACTGATATTGGCTGAGAGATTACGACCTGCTAAAAATGAAAAGCGCGTTATCCCTCCCTGATAATTGCGACGAACACACAAAAATTAGGTTCGTCGTCCTCATAAAGGCTCTCATGATTCATCTATCCAGTATAATTACCATCCTAAATATGAAATAGTTATTATAAGAAATACATTTTTAGTCCATGCTTTAGTCTTGCAACTCCAATTGGTCAAGTTTTGAATTAATCTCAATAATGATTTTCGTAGATTTTATTATTATTTACCCCCCTCTCTTCCTCTTCTCCTCTTTCATCCCCCTTTGTACACAATGACGACGTTGTTCACGTTGTTGTTATTAGAAAACCCCACGTAAATACTTCTAAGGAAACAATACTTCTCATGCTACTCCTCCATGTAGAAACAGTAGCCCTATGTAAACCCATACTATTTTTTCTACAATCTAAAAAAGCCATGTGTGAGTGTTCAAAGCAAGCTTCAGCTAATCTCTCCGATCTTATATGAGACTATGACCATGCTTTAAGCAACCTACTACATAAAATATACTACTAAAGATTTTTAGTCGTCTTCTTTGTGTGATGTTGGTGGCAACAACAACAGCAGAGCAGTTGTACAATGCAGTGTTGGTCTTTGCAACGTAGTTTTTACCATGAGAATCTCTCATATATGATGCTTTTGATAGGCATGGATGAACATGCATGCATGTGTGTTCTACAGTAGTACAGATTTCCCTTATGCCGATGAAACCCTACTACGTTAGATTTCTCTACAAGAAGACTCACATAACCCTTTCTTCTCATGCAGATGACTATGAAAACTGCTGCTGCTATGTTGCTCAGGATGTATAATATTACATTGTGCAAAACAGCTGATCGACCTTGTTACTTACGTCAAAAAAATCTGTATATCCCCCCTGCGTGCTGCGCAATGGGCTTCAATGCTGGAGAGATTGTGAGCTGAAATGGGTATACTGCGTCATATATTAAGCAGGCTTTCGCTAACCCTTTCTTCTTGGCGTATATAAAAAACATTACTTTGTTCACTCCTTCGCTTTTCATATGACAAGATGTGATGATGCTACAACGCTTTGGATAGGACAGTATGTTATTTTAGGTTATTGCTCACAACATCGCATCATCATGGTTTTGTACTGTCATGATCACTTTTTAACGTTGAACGTGTGGATGCAATTCAATTCTGAATGTGGTGAAGTACAAAAAAAGTAATTTCATACCTGCTTAAAAACACAGAGAAGTAGGAGTAATAATATAAAAATGTGCTTTGTTTGTTTGGCTTACTTTTTTGTGTTATAATGTGATTTAATGATATGCTCATTCGTGTTTTATCCCGTTTGCATGCATTCGTGTAGAATTTTCCTTTATTTGAATATCTCCTGCATTTATTTTGCTCGTCTTCATCGTGGTTATCATGATCCTTATCCCTGTTGATTTCATGGGGGAGTACTGCAATTGACTCGGATGTGAGCTTTGATGTAAAAAACAGTGTGTATTAGAATATTATTTCAAAGTTAAAAAATCGAATCCATTAGAGAGAACATATAATACACAGATGAGTTCCTTTATACCCCTCCTACTCATATGAAGAGCCTATTATGTTAAAGCGTCTTATGGTTAGTGCTGTAGGCAGATATCAAGGTTTTTAAAACTTGTGAAACCGTAAACTGTTACACACAAACCCATGTACTAAAATTGTATTGGGAAATTGGAAGCTAATCATAATCACTTATGCATGTCTACTGATACAATGCACAATGTTAAAAGTTAGTGGCTGTGTGTTATGGTATCATTTAGCAGTAATAACATGATATAAAATAGAATTTAAAAAAGAAATGCTTATAAATATACACAGAATAATTGTGTTCTTTACGTAGTAACCACGTCTCCGAAGTATAGAGTACGAGGAATATAGTAATTACACGCGAAGGAAGCAAGTGAGACAGAGCAAGTAGAATTTTCTTAGGTAGGCCAAGCCAATAACAATGAGCAAGTTCACATACATTCAAAAAACTGGTGTGCATTCATATCGTTAAGATGAAGTGAAGGTAGCTTATATACATGTGAAGATATGAATATGATATCACTATAGTAGAGATGAAGTGGGAATATAAAAATGGGGATTCTTTTTGTTAGTACCTCCACTTGGCCTGCGTTAACGTTAACAGTCTTTGATAAAATATACTGAGCTGAAGCAGAATGTACAGGTTTGCTTACCAAACCATTGGGTATAATTTATGTTCGTATAATCATAACATCACCACAACCATAATCTTATACATAAATTTGCTTTCCTTATAAACACCGTAGCAGTCCTAAAGAAATGACATGACTAAAGGGGGAAAAAGTAAAAGGACTCTCGTTTTATTGAAGTCCCCATTTGCTAGGCAGTGTTGGTATGTACTAGTCAGCATCATAAGATGAAATAGCGAAGGTTAGGTCTAGAGTAGAGTACGAGCACCAGTCAAATGTTGGGCTAAAACATCGTGGTATGAAATGATAAGTTTTTGTAAAGAATACAAATGGCTTAGGGCCCTTAAGTCCTTGAAAGCAGATGATACCCTGATGAACATGTATTCTTGAGTTGTGTTGCTCTAGGCAGGTGCAGCTTAATTTGTAAAGGCTGCTTTCACAGTACAAAAGCCGTGCATCATGGCGTGTCACACATGTATGGGATTTGTAAAGACCTCGTAAATTGTTTACATGAATTGTTTGATGTGCAAAAATCAGGCTTTCATATGAATGTAAAATTATGGTGTTGCATTGTGAGTGATTGCGATAAATATTACGATTGGCCAATTACAATTGAAAAGAATAAATGGAGGTCAGTGTTTTAACAACGCACAGAATCTAAAAATTTAACAAATGTATTTCGAAGGATATCCAGCTGGTGCTTGTCTTAAGCAAATTGAATTGTATTCGTAAATTGATTTGCCAACTTCGATAACCGTTGGTTTAATTTTTTATACCTCTCCAATAATCTGATTCCACTTTTGTCCCTATATTTAGTCATTATCATTAGGTGGAGGAGACAGAGGGAGATGTCGAAAGGAACAGGTTCGTTTGCTCCTGGTCATGCGTCTATGCTTTTAGTAGGGAATAGAAAATGGATATGAAACACAGACCGAACGAGCATAATCTTTATGCACATATACAACGTAGGTTTTTGTATGTAGTTGGTGTAACGCCTAGTAGTCGGTCTGGAACTGGTAGTTATCGACCCATTGTGTTGTTTAACTTCCCCTCTTTGTGCCTGGGCATGTCGTCGACTTGTATCAGTAAGAAAAATGAGTATTTAAAAGTACGCAGAAATGATTTCAAAACGTCCTTTTCTTATTTTACTGCATGATATGAATCGGAGTAGGATGAAGCAAGACAAGCGAAGAAAAACATCTTAGGTACTACTAATGAACCAGGAGCAATGAGGATGAATATTTTTTGTTGTGGCTAAATGAAGTATCATATTTGGCTACATAATATCTTTTGTCATTTCATAATGCATATGTTGCATTTGTATGAATAAATAAGAGCATTGAACAAGTATTTTTCCTAGGTAATTGAATACATTTAAATGCATACGTTTGTAATACGTCAGTTTGCAAAGCTGTGTATTAAAATAAAATATTTTGCATGCAGATGTCATCAATGGATGACCTAGTTTGTGCTTATCATGAGCATGTAAGGTTTGGCTGGAAAGCAGAACAACGGTTATTTGCATAATATGTACATCGTTTACATACACACTATGCTGCGCACAAACCTATTTTACAAAGATTAAGCCTAGGTCTGGCCTATCCTTAGTTCGAGGTTACAAAATTTATTTTACGGTCATTTACCGTGAATAGATATTAACTAACTTCTGTGGAAGTTTTAATGCAATACGTATATCTCTGTGTGTATTTTATGAATGTATTACTGCCTGAAGATAAGAAGGTGGAACGAATTCCTTGCACGAAGTTTTTTATGGAGAGGAATGTAGATTACTCAAAACTTTTTCCAGAGGTGTGGAGAAGAAAAAGTATTAAGCGCTGAGAATGGGAATTGTGAATAGGGATGTCATAATATAATAAATTATATGTTTTATAGAATAAACATATGTATATTTACGTATCTATCCAACGAACTCCGAAAAACAGACCATCGAGAAGTGTACAAAACCTTTTTGGATGGAAACTGAGTAAGGAGAGAAATAAAGTGTCATAGTATAGTAACAAAGAAAGTTCAACAATGTTACTCCTCACCTTCTTCCTTCTATCTGGTTAGTTATGGAGACCAGGAACAACTCTGGCGTCATCATCTTTCGTATTTAACAGAGTTCATTCTATATCGTGTCCTTTCTCATCGGTGTCATTCAGAAAGGTTTCCTGTCATATGTTCCAGTACACAGTATTCTCATGCTACTTCTACAACATACGCTCATCTTTCATATATTTTTTTACAGGTACAGAATTAACCTTAAACTAACTGCAACACAACATAAAATTATTTCTTTACTTTCCAAGTAGTTGTCATCGTCACCAGAAAAAGTGGGTGACATGGTTACAAGTTGCACGGGAGGTGTTTTTCTTTCTGGAAGAAAACTTTGTTTCAGTCAGACTTACATTTTACATCTCAGATCTTGAATTGTATTGTGTGTTGACGTAGCACCTACAAAACATGGATTAGAATACACACATCTGCAAAAGTTCTTTCCAAACGGACATAACTGAATTAAGCTCCCGAAGGGTTATCTTCCATATAGCTATATACTAGTTTGCTTTTTTGATTATGAATAGATGAGTCTCTGCTTTACTGAGGCGCGACACTGCAATCTTGTATACTATACCCTCAGCATGTGGTATGGCTTGGAAAAAGTTTTAGTAACGCATGCATGCCTATATAGTGAGTGACTGTATTTGCTTACTATTTTGGCTCACTTCTGGATGGATTGAAGGAAATAGCAATAGCATGAGAAATATTTGGTAAATCTTGAAAATCCTTTGGTCGGGGTTTTAATATCTGGCAGAGAGTACATATACAGAAAGCACGATACGACACTGTTCCGTGTACGTACATTGCACCCCAGACTGACGTATGAACATGGATTGTTAAATGGTAAAACTGCGTATCTTCTTTTTTCATCTTCTTCTCTCACTCATAGCTCTCTATCCGTGGACCGTCGAGCCAGGGAAAAAAATTACCTAGCAACAAGAATGCTATAGGAATAGAGATGATTGGTTTACTGGTTTGGTTTTCTTTGGAGTTGCATATAGTTTCTCGGTGATATATATGCACATACATTCATACTGGCATGCTTTCTTCAGTCTACGTGTATATGTTTTCCTGTAATGTATGTTGTATGATGATGGAATGGAATAGAAGAAAGCTTAAAGGAAACACTGGAGTTGGATAGTATGCTCTATATAAATGCACTCGTATATGAAGGCATTCTTTTATTTCAAATCCACAAGCTGTTCTCAATCTCAATTCTTCCTGGTTCCAAAGTGTTCCAGTGATATCAAGTTGTTCAGAACCAGTACCAGTAACATGGGTATCGAATGAGAAAACGGTTGAGATACCTAATTGTATGAAACATTGTAGGAGGAGAACGAATAAACACTACACTAGGTCATAGAACCATAATCTATATTCTGTATTATTTAGTATGTATATTTAAAGTAAAATGATACAACGTAAGGTATAAATAATGTCCGGACATATACTTTGTCTCCTGAAGCGAGTAGTAGTCAGCAGATTTGGCTTAAAAGGGTGATTGGTGTTTCATTTTATCATCTTGACTCTGTCGCTTATTCCGTGTGCTGGAATATCATGTCTCTTCCAGAGTTACAGTTTACGAAAAATTTAGTACTAATAGGATTGTAACGTGTGTTTTGTTAGGATAAACGAATATTTCTAACTGGTACATATATATGGTATTTGTAGTATATGCATTATGTGGCTCTCATATAATGGTTAACTTGGATCTAATAAGTATATTTATTGCAATAGTCAACCTCCAGTCCTCCTCTTTTCCTACATGGTTTGACTGACTGTCAGATGTCGCTTAACAGTACATGCTGTGGTATAATTGTGGTGTATATGGTCGTAACTCGTAACGTAACAATAACCTTTAACTCTTCATTTCACGAGACTGACTGCTTCCTTGTTTCATTTGAGTTGGAGGATGAGCAAAGTTTGCTGTAATGCTGTCACTGTCATATATCATGTCATTTACCCATTTCATTGAATGCGAATGTACATAATCCTTCATGGAGTTTAGAAATATGACCATCTCAATATGAAGTAAAGGTTTGTGCTGTTGTATTTTTAAAGAGCAGTGCAAAGTATGGTTGTCCACTGGCCAGGAAACTTTTTGTCCTGAATGTTTTGAACTTGGTCAAGATGACAGTTTGCTCTACTTCTGGATCAAAAAGACTGGAAATGTGGGATGTTCTAGGGATATGAGCGTTTGCAGAAAGGGAGTGAAAGGGCATTAAACAAATTGCATTATTGCGCAGATTTTGACTTATGACAGCCAGTACCGAGGTGAAAGTAAGTATATCATTTAGTGCATTGTCAACTACTGGAACTGACATAGGTAGCTATGTATCTATCTACTATCTACCTGCTCAAGGATACTGCGTTATACATTTTCATAGCAAATGCACTCACCGATTATTGTACAATGTTACTAAGTTGAGACAATGCTGCATGATTCCATTCCATGTTATCTATTGTTGTTTGTCAGTAGTAATGATGTGGACCGATCTATTTAAAGGAAACATGTGAATGCAAACTTTCCATGCAATAGTGTGCAATACCGTATTAGCCTGTTATAACGGGGAGTACGGGGGCTTGGGCTTAATCGTTTCACTTCGTCAGGACATTAGGTATTAACGTAAAACATGTTCCTTAGCAATGTACTGTCGTCATACATTATGTAAATACTCAACATAATCTTTACCAGTGCATCTTATAACAACAATTAATAAAGGACTCGTGCACGAGAATAAATTAAGAGTAAACGGCATGTGCTTGGTCTCTAGGAATAAAGTATAGTGTTATGTTGTTGTACTCCAAAAAGTAAATGCATAAATATATCATCATAGGCATAGGATAAAAGGCTTGTGAAAAAACACCAGGCTTTTCCTTTGATCTGCATTGGTAACTGCATACCTTGATGTTTAATGTACAGGAAAGAAATGTAGTGTAGAACTTAGCATGTATGTATGTATACTTTTAATACTCAAAGCCAACACGAGTATATGATACTACTTGGTGACGGGTTAAGTATAACCATGTGTAACAGGGTTTTTATAAAGAAAACGGGAGGCACTAAAACTATAATGGAAGTTACATTTTACACTACAATTTTTTAACATTCAAAATGCGGTGTTTTGTATACGTAAACCGAAAATGTAGTCTAAAAGTTATAGCATAAAAATACGTGCATAGCAATAGCAATGTGCTACATAGTTGCACAAGAGAGCTAGGTTGCCAGGCAGGCAGTCAGTCATATGGTCGGTAGTATCGTAATCCAAAGTAAAGAGGCAACCCTAACATGCCAGGGCCATTGCCCCTGCATTCTCTTCTTTTTGTAGTATTTGTGTGCACAGTTTTAAAGAGTCGCTGAGTGGCTTGTTTCTGATGACTGGATCCTATTGCTAATGGCAGTGGAAAGTAGCATCGAATTATCTTCGTCACTCTCAAGATTTTCAAGGGAAATTCTGTTCTTGATCAGTAAAACGAAAACGAGAGTAGCGGTATGTAGGAATTCCATGTGAAGTACAGAAATTTGATCCAGTCCGTAACTATAGCATAGCGTATAATATTGTGTGTTAAGTATAAAAAATACAGGAATTAGCGTCCAGAGGGATCACGCCATACATGGAAGTCGTGATAGCTCTTAAGAACAATTTGTCTCATTATGCAAGAAAGATGGGTATGCAAGGCTGCCGAATAAGATGGATTTCTTGCAGCAGTGCTTATTTGCCTAGCATGTTTCACTTACGATAAAAAGCTTTTGATTCATAGCAATGCATACATCGATTTAGTTTTTTATGATTTGATTTACCGAATGGGAATTAGCAAGACAGATCACTGCATGAATATATGTACACTGAATTATGGTCTTTATTTTAATCACGAGCATGCCCATATAACTAAAGTTCGTTGTTTCTGATCAATCTGGTAAAATATACTAAATTCATCTTAATTAGGAGTGTGTACATGAAATGATCACAAAGATTGGAAGACGATTACATTTATTGACATGTCTGAATGAATGCTTTTTGTGTCATTCATATCCTTTCTGATATTGAGGTTTTAAATACAAAGTAAATGTCTGCAAATCATGTTACTAAAATCTACTTTAAACCAGCAAAGGTCATGAGCTATCAGTCCTGAGTCCTTATCCGATGTAACTGAAACTAATTTTCCCTGCTTCCCAGTGTGGGGGGCCTGCACGAACAATGATGCATGAGCGTATATATTATGATGTCGAACGAAATGATTCTTAACAATGCTATACCCCGGGTATTAGGCACTAAAACGAAATGGCGTTTTAACATTATGTAGATGATGAAATGGGAAAGATGGGTAAATGAATGAATGCAAGTTATTTTTGAGCTAACTATATAAGCGAAGCTACACTGGCAGTTTACATTTCTTGGTCGTACTTTACACGCCAAAATATTACAAGCCAGCCGTAAAGCACATTTACACTCCATTCCATATCCTGTCTTCCTTACTCAGATGGATGGTGATATATGTCTCATGTTCATCGTAGGAGGTTACTTTAGGTGTGGTGGTAATAAATTTCTGCTGAGGTAAACTCCAGCAAATGGGCTTCCGTTCGTTTGATAATTCTCTATTGACTTAAACATACATAATACGTAGGATACAAGCTTAGTAGTACATTCATAATCGCAAAGCTGGCCAAAAGATTTCGACTGGAGAAGAACTGGAATAAAAATGCGATGTATGTGAATTTGCACACCAAGCTAAAACTACAGCAGTGCGTGTAGGCAACTCAGTTCCGGTTTCTATCTTGACATTGCCAGTGTCATAGGCGCGTAGGAACAGAGAGCATTAGTTGTTACTAGGCTCAGTTACGAGACATTGATTTTGGTCTGGTCAGTTCTCCCAGTCACGAGTTAAGACTATATATGTACATAAATGTAGTAAGACATTATAGTACCTAGTCGTGCAATATTTCCTAGAGACTCTTTCCAAATTCCTGAGTTAGCCATTTTCTGCCAGTTGAATTTGAAAAAAGCTTATACACGAGGTTCATAAATATATAACGTTAAATGCATATCATGCGATACTATGCGAAAATCTTGTTTCATGTTGATGGGTTGGAACCTTCCGTTTCTAGCTGGTGTATAACGGGAAAGGGTTGCACGTTACGACTCTCTGCTAGCTGTGTGGTGCTGGGCAACTTCATCAAACACAGTATGTTGTATTCGTGCGTGTATGCATGTACGTATTTATTATCACCAGTAATTTAGTGTAAGTAATAGCAATAGCATTTGTTGAGGAAAAACAGCAAGGTTAGTAATTCCTTTCGACCAGACCACATTTTAAAGAGGTCATTTGAGAGCGACGACTTCGCACTTCATATGGCGGATGGTGAATGCCTGTACAATTACATTGAAATTGTTTTTCACCATGAATTTTCTTTTGCAAGCCAATACATGTCCGTTTTTATGCATTCATTATGCTGCTGTCACTGCAAAATGTTATCCTTGGTTCCAGCAAAGACACACAATAGTGATTGCTCGGAAGAGGTATGTAATAAAAACGCGATCAGTGTGGCAGCTGTGTAGAAGAAAATAGCGCATGCATGAAAAATCAAACGTGTTTTATTAAAAACTTTCCACCTTTTTTGTCCTCAGCCAGTGTGTGACGTAGTTCATACTTGTTAGATTCACTTTTTTGTACATTTAAATATATGCTCCCATCTTGAGAGAATAGTCGTAAAAACTCCATGCACATGTTTGACCGACATTCATGTTTTACTTGACGGGAGTCTTCCTGAAATCTTTCTGCGCTGCACCCGTGAATGTCATTCGTATATTTTGATGATCTTAGCAGTGACAAGCATAAAAGTCGACGACATTTTATATAAGCGAAAGATAAACTAGCTTGGGTCACTTTTTTGCTAACTCATAGCCTCTTATGAGTATGTACCTATGCAATGTTCTCATATTAATACACAGCATGGCAGCATCATCATCACTTGCATATTGCATTGCGTTAATGTGAAAAGTGCGATGAGGACAAGCATGCGTAAGAAAATGCGTTTGGTGTTGTTGTGGAAGAAAGTACATCGTTATTGCTTTACAAAACAAACCTGCCATCACTACACAAAAAACTCAAGCTTTAGGCATTATATAGCCAGTTTCTACTACACCACATATGACGACTGAATATCCAACAACTGCAACATGGTAGTAGAAGTTAAGTTTTATCAAGGCAGAAAGAGGACTGAGCCTGTTTGTCCTACTTAGGATCGCATGAATCTTATGTATGTACCTATATCATATAATATGAACGAGTATAATAATATGTTATCTGTACATAGAACTAGTCTGTTCAGTAATATGTTTTCAGTGTACTATCATGACTTTCTGTTACGTTATAAATGTAGAACATCGTATGAACCGTTTTTTCTTAAACAGTATATAGTAAGGGAATTATTATAGGAAATGTGCATTTTGAAGCTGAAATGTTTTACGCTCTTGGGACATTCGCTCTCAAATACAAGTAAACTTGTTATAAGAACAAGCTCGAATCAAACCACGATATGACAAACATTTACTTTTTAACTCACACTCATATGCTTTTCAATATTCATATCTTTGCCTATGGCCTATATACATTATCATCACTATCACCCCAGTCGCTTCACAAATGTCAATCACATATACAAAAATGTTGAGGAAGAACAAAGTGAGATGCACAAGTATTAGATGTTTATTTCTCAAGTCCAATCCCGGAGTTTTTGTTCATGGAGTGTTTTGCATAAGATTTTCCGGGTGCTCCTCTTGCGTAAACGTAAACAAACGTAGGTCTGTGTAATTAAACAAAACTATGATTTCACAGTATCTAAATATATTAAATTGCAACTTCAGTATTGCTGTAAGAAAAGTTATGCATGACCAAGTGAAATTATGGAGTACTGAACTATACTATTCAGATTTTTAATATGCGAATATTGTGACAGGACATTGGAAACTTACGAGTAAGCTGAAAGTGAATTGGCTATGGATTCCGTTATTTTGAGTTGATAGAATTGGATGTCATTTTACTCTATGCTAATATACATATGAAATGCATTTATGAAATGTGAAATGTGAGTTTGGTAGCAATGCTGATGTTCATATGCAGATTTTTTAAATTTTGTTGATATAATACTGAAAATCTCGAAACCAATGATTACTACACTAGAATTGTTTCAAGAGTACTTGCTTACGATGCATATATTAAAATCTTGAAGAAAGAAAATAACCATAATCTCCGTGAGCAATGGGAATTGTGAATTGACCTTCTAACGAATATTCATCCATAATAATTCCCATTATAATTCTCAGATGTGTGAATGTATGTTTACCTGTAGCTATGTAAAGAAGGAAAGCAAGGTAAGGTCTATATGCAGCGTTAACGTCATGTATAATCACAATCACGTGAAATTTTTTGTCAACATTTAGCCCTTCTTTCCATGTGTAATTCCCTTCACTCAGTGTTTTGTAGCAATAAGAGTGATATGAATAATAATATGAGTTCTTAAAAACAGAGATACATATGTTACGCTTTATGCTTCATTCACACTAGACCATTTTACTAACATCTTTCCCTGCTACATTATGTTCTGCAGTTGCTAGCATCTTATATACTGCGCATTCACACTAAAAAATTCCGAAGCAGTTAGCAGTTTTCCCTGCAACAACAAATTAGCAAAATATTGAATAATGCGCTCGTGTGAATGCATGATCCTTCGATGGGCGCACATTCTATAGCTTCTTTCATCATGAC
>JAHZNG010004649.1:0-32413 GCA_027744375.1 Orchesellides sinensis
TGTCCGTAAGTCCCGTTAGCCCCGTAACCGTAACCATGGTACATAAACGAACCATGTATTTTTAACGGATTACGGAAGTTACGGCAACGTTACGGAAAATGTTCTTATTGTCCAATGACTTCACAACTAACAGCTCATCAAAATTGTACAGAGTCTGAAAGCCAATGACAATCATAATCATCATTCCAGTTTTCAACAACAAAGCAATTTGCGATGTGTTTATGTTAGATACAAACATACCAATATTTTCTTTTATAAAATTACTTCATACAGCTTTTCCATTTGGTATTGTATAAATTCCAGGTAAATACTATATTACACATATAAAAAATAAACCTTTGAAATTACACTACCAAGTAATGCACTATGTTATACATACCCATAAGCTGTCCGACATTTACTAATGACAAGGCTTCCTAGTATTTATGCACGCACACACAGCTCTCTTTTCAAACAATACTGCTAGGAATGCACCTCGAGTTGATGCGGTGTATATGATTACCAACTTGACTGACTACAACAATGCACCTCGAGTTGATGCGGTGTATATGATTACCAACTTGTCTGACTACAACAATGCACCTGACGACTTTTTATGGTGTTAGCTATAGGGTTGATTATATCGATTATATTAAATAATGTTGATTCGCTGTAGACACAATTACAATGCAAAACAGTTTCTATTTCATATTAGGTATGTAAAAAGTCATACTTGCATCATGCTTACCTACATTAATTTTTTTATAACTGAGATGAGATCAGAATTGCAGGTGGATACAATGCTAAATTACTCCTTACATCAACATCAGCAGTGCTCTGGTATATAGCTTGCTTTCGAGCACATTTTCGCAGTACACAATACACAACCGCTTTATAGCTTTATTGTCGTCGTCATAAGATTTTACCGTGAAGCTATCAACGTTACAGACAATTTGACATGTACTCAGTTGTCGAATATATTTAGCTGAAAATGCATGCGCTCTGTGCTGCACGTTAAAACCTAACATTTTCACCTTTCCAAATTCTATACAGGATAACAGGATCCAATCGAAAACGTAATGTTCTTAGAAACTTTGTTTGTGAGCTTTAAAGTGAAAGTGTCAACGGTTCTGTAGAGTTTCTTTATACTGAAAGTAAGCTAGAGAGTCTTTCAAAATGCAACACTGAAACTTTGTATAAGTCAGGGGTATAAATCTAGCAGTCATTATAAAATCTCAAAAGTATCTGTAAGCAAATTACATACGGGCTTTCCGGACTCGATAATAAACGATTAATACAAACGTAAACTACCACACCACCATGAATCATCATTCCAGACCAATACGAATGCCTATCACAAAAGTGTATCAAACTATCGGTGTCATTTTTCGGGAACGGGTCTTGATAAACTTGTGACGTCTCAAGCACTGACCTAACAAATTAGTTTATATGACAGGCAAACTGTTTCAACATTTAATGTTTTACATCTCGATTTGTTTTTAACATAGGAACATCACGTTCCAAGTTAAGGATTGTAATTACAAAAGCTGTCATGTTTTAGATGCATTAATGTCAGATAGTATAAATTTTTCACGGAAAGACACCGTGGTATTCGGTTCGCATGGGTAGCTGTATCAGTGACCTATATGACAGATGACAAGTCTTTAAACCAATATTGGTTGAAAGTACATAATTAATGAGTTTTACGTTTAAATATTGATCCTAACTCATCAGAGGTGCATACCATGCTGTTTCACGTTTATATAGATTGAAGATAAAGTGTTCAAATCGAACCAGTGGCACAGTAAAATGTTTATCTTATCTATTTAAACGAAAATTTATCGAAGAGGTGTTGTGTTCCCAGTCCAGCATGGGTTGTGAGCTTTACATTTTGTAATCACTGGTCGTAGCAATGAGTTTTAGTAGGAAACTTCCCACTACCGTTTGCTATAATTATTTTTCGGAATTTGCAATTTGTACTCCACGTTTTCCGAGAAAAAACTTGCATCAACTAGACCAATTGTATTAAAAGTTTTTTCAGTACAAATTTCTGGCTTGTTTTTTTTTTTTTGCAATTTGTAAGCTTTCAACTGGATGGAAGTTTTGTGAACTCAAAGAGGGTCATTACACTTATTCCCACACTTCCAATCGACTCATTCATCAGACAAGTACTTCACAATCACATGTTTGTATTGCAGCACAAACTTACTTATAATGATCAATTATAGTTTTGATTGTTAATTTCGTTGTATATTTCAGAAACTGTATGAATATTTTCCAAGATATTCTACTTTGAAATGAAGTAATAAAATCATCATTTAACATACCTGCACGACATTCTGTGAGAGTCAGATAAAAAGTAATTTTAGCGTAAAACAATGGAGAACGGTTCGGTTACACACCGTGCTTCACCCAAAGACGGGATGGAAAACGATGCTTTTGAAATGAATGAAGCAAATGATGTATGTGGAAATAATTTTTTAACACTTTTAAATTTAATGCACTTTAGTATATAGATTTATTCACTGACCCCTTGCAAATTACCATTTTGCAACTTTAGAGCCAAAACGTGAACTCAGATACGCCAAAGATCTCATCCCTAGTAAATGACCACAGCGATAACAAAATAGATCCTTTTCGTCAGAACGAGGGTTCGCTACAAAGAAAAAAGAAGAAACGGGTCTCCCTAAACATTCCAGAAGATGAGGATAGTAGTCCAACTCAGGAAACTGGACAAGTTCAATTTAAGGCTTTGGATTATGATCCCAACGCTGTAAACATTGTAGCAAGAGTTATTAATGGAACTCGTCTTGGCGTTTATAATCTAATTGTGCAGAACAAATTAGTTGTCAAAAAATTGGCAATTTTCTTAATATTTATTTTGTACAATGCATATTTAGTCACCGCCATAGCTTACAATCGGCGAAATGAACTCGAATGGGAATGGTGTGATGGACATGGACTGTTAATCATACTTACTGGATTAGCCTATTGGGGAATCTTTTACTACCACATACTAAAACGCTTCTTTGGAAAGGCAATATACAACACTGTCATAAAACCAATTGGCGAAATTGGAAACAGTCTCCTTTCTAGATGGTAAAGTTGACATTTACGAAGGAAACTAAACAGCCCAGCATTTTATATTAAGTAATTAGCTTTCATTGTTTAATTACAAATAATAGGTACATCAAGGCACTCGTACTTATACTAATTGTTGGAGGCATTGTGGCGTTCATTGTAATAGATGCGTGGGATACACCCAAGAGAATGATATCAGCCCTGGGCGTGATCGTGATGGTTCTCTTAGGACTTGTGTTTTCCAAACATCCAGGAAGGGTACAATGGAGACAGGTATTTGGAGGTATGGGAGTACAATTTGTTTTTGGTCTCCTTACATTGCGTTGGAAAGGAGGAAGAGATTTTCTAGATTGTGTTAGCGAAAAGGTTAAAAGCTACATTAAAGAATTTATTTTCTAAAACAAAAATGCTTTTCCTCATAATAGTACAATAACCTGCGATTTCGGGTTTCTTTATAGGTCACCAGATTTCTAGCGTTCTCAATGGATGGTTCGAACTTTATATATGGTTACCTGTCTTCCGGGTCTCTGACAATAACAAATTCAACAGTTGCTGATTTGAAAAACCAAACAATTGGATTTCAAACTTTGTTTGCATTTCAGGTCAGTGTAGTTCTTCTAGTAAACAATACAAAACGTATGTACATAGGTAAATTTTGCAATATTTTATTTCTGAATGTCTTTGTTTTAGGCTTTGTCCGTCATCTACTTCTTTAGTTTCTTTGTTGGGCTGTTATATCATTTGGGGATAATGACCTGGGTTGTTTCGAAAGTGGGATGGGTGTTACAGGTTCTCTTGCGTACCACTGCCGCAGAATCCATGAATGCGGCTGCAAACATTTTTCTTGGACAGGTGAATTGAGTATAAGAATAATACTTAAGATTCAATATACTTACTTATGCTAACCGTACATGACTAAATTACAGACAGAAGCACCTCTTCTTATCAAACCTTTCTTAAATGACATGACAAGGTCAGAAATTCATGCAGTAATGACAGGAGGATTCGCAACGATAGCTGGTTAGGCCAAATTTTGTTTGCAATTGTAAGAAACTTTTAAAAAAATATACAAGGTGCGTACATGGTAAATCGTTATTGCATTTTCAGGTAGCGTAATGGCAGCTTACATTGGTTTGGGGGTAACTGCAAGCTCATTGTTGACAGCCAGTGTAATGGCAGCTCCAGCAGCATTAGCATTTTCAAAACTCTTGTATCCTGAAACTAAAGTTTCTAAAACTTCCGCCGAAGCTATTAAATTGACCGATACAAAGTATGCCGATAACGGAAATTTTGACATAACAAAAACATAAAATCAGTAAAGGTTTGATTGTACAAGCGTATTGTTGTCATAAACAGAGGAGAGGGAAACGCTTTAGATGCTGCCGCGCAGGGTGCAGCTCAAGGGTTTATTCTGATCGGAAATATAGTTGCGAATCTGATCGCTGTAATTTCCTTTGTTGCATTTCTCAATGCTGTAATCGCTTGGTTTGGATTTTTAGTTGGTCAACCCCAATTGTCTTTTGAGGTACTTTTTCAACTTGTTTCATTAAATCCAGCGTAAACATGAAGACACAGGAAGGAAACATGCTTATTATGTAATATATTCTAGTGGATTCTAGGCAAGATATTTATTCCATTCGCCATCTGTCTAGGAGTGGACTCGGAGAACACTGAGGATGTAGCATTGTTGTTAGGACTAAAAACGGTTGTTAATGAATTTGTAGCGTACGAACGACTACTCAAAATGCCACTAACGGTAAAAGGCCATCGATAACTTGTAGAATCAAACATACACACTAAAAATGCAAATAATTTATGTACGTGTGTTTGTAATTCACTTAAATTTTCAGCCACGAAGTAGACGCATTGCAGAGTATGCACTTTGCAGCTTTGCCAACTTTTCATCTGTTGGAATTCAACTTGGAGGCTTCAGCGTATTAGCCCCTCTTCGACGTGTTGACTTTTCTAAAGTTGTCTGGAGTGCTCTGCTTGCTGGGACATTGACTAGTATGATGAATGCATGCGTTGCGGGCGCTCTTATTTCTAATCTGGAAGTAAATCAGCCGATAGGGCCCGTTTGAGTCATATTAAATAAATAAATACCTCTGTATGTTTCAATCACTTCGAGACTCGTAGCATACTTGAATGTTTACAAATCGTTACTGAATTCTCCAAATCTTATTTTATTGATACTTGTCAAATATAGATCCTATTATTCTTAGTAAAAGTTTTAAAAAACCTGTGTGTTCTATTTACTCAACAATCACTCACTTCTGTACGTAATGTCTGCTTCTAGACATTTATTTAAATGCATATTTGCCTTACCCCTTACGGTGTGACAACTTCACTTTTCCTGTGATAACCTTGGATAACAAATGATAGTAATGTCTACCAAACAATGCTACTCGCTGGTTCCTACAACGTACGTTTCTACATCTTCATTTCACACAGCTATATGGTAGAAGTTGCATTCATTTTAAATTTTCATGGTCGTACCTTCGAATACATTAATAACTGATTGAATGTTGTTTTGCTACTAGATACTTATAATAGTCATTCTAATATACAACGGTCCTTCACGGCCTAGGTCTTTGTCGTGCACTCCCTTCTCCCTTTGTAAAAATAAACGTCTGAAACGATTTTTAGGACACTACCTTGTTAACTTCTTTGTTGTTCCTTATGCAAATCAAAGCTCCGTTTTGTCGATCTTTTACACATATTTATTTATTATGTTAAATGCTAACCTGCCGCCTGCAGCCGCCAACTGGTTCGCCAAATCTCACTCATGAATACAAAATAAAGTTATCAGGGTCTAAATATATATTCAAAGTTGCAGATGTGCATGACCATGTAATATGGTAGAAGCATTCACGATGACCTTACAAGAGGACCCTACATAGATGAAGCATCGACAATGTTTAGTCCGGTAATGAAGGTATCTTAGCTTTATGCGTATATGGATGTTGAATACATAACTATGCACATGCATATTGTATGATGATTTCATTTTAATTGTGTTAGTGCATCTTACAAAGTCGTGTAATATGTAAATAATCACATTAAAATTATCATGAACAATCTGAAATGTCATCTTTTAAGGTGCTATAAAAAAGCTAACTGCATGTTTTTTGCAGATCAACATGTTTGCTACATTTTTGTATTAATGACATCTCGCTATAGTCTTATAAATAAATAGATCCACAAATATCACTAAATGTATTTAGGTTTCGTTGTTAAATTGTTAATGAGTGGCTGATTGTGGAACTAATATGACTTGTTTTTATCTTTTAATAGTAAAAATGTCGTAGAATGACTGCGGCTGTGGACAATGATGCTTTTTATGAAGTCTTGGTCGCCTCATTTATGCTTCAATTCTGCTATTGTTCCTCTGCAGATGTGATGAGCAATGACGATTTGATGACGATATTGAAATACATTGTAAACCAACTACTGCAGTTAACTTCATGAAAAATTTGAAATTCATCTTTATTGGTTAATAATTTGCATTATTTTGCATGGTTCTATTGTATGTTGTACAGGACCTTAAAAAGTATATGTACCACCTACGTAAAATGTGTCCCAATACTATTGACTGCCTGACTATGTTGTTACATTAAACATGCAAGTTATCAATCATCGGGATTCATATACATGAATTTGCCACTGATAATATATACAGGCCTATTTGTTCGTCTTGTCTTGCATTTTTTACATTTACTAAACTATAGTATTTTGTGTTTTGTTTGCATCTTATATCATAATACAACTGGTATACTGTAACTGTTGACGAACCAATTCAAATTAGCATAATTTTCATGATCATTTAGTTAGTTTACATAACATCACACCAACGTCGTCCATCACTTAAGGGCATAGCATATATAGGACGTAGGTATTAATTTATAAGTTTAGCATAATAAAATAATAGGCCAAGCGACAATATTCAAAGTGCATCTCTCATTTCAGGTTAAGGTCAATTGAGGAATACATTGAAAACCCATACAACAATGCGTCACAAAAGACTCTCCAAATAGACAGTTGAAATCAAAGATTAACCAAACCGAATAGTTAGGCAGTACATTGTGTGTTAATGAAACTGAACGATATGTGTAGGTATATAAATAAGGATGAGCATATAAATATACATATATTAGGTTTGTATATTTCACTTTATTTGTACAATTTCTACATATAAACAACGATTCAGTCTTTTAATGAAGTTATAGTGTACAAAAGTGTTTGATTTAAACTCAAGTTTAAACACAACAATATAAGCGTACGCACACAATTGTGAACGTACTAGGTAGTTAAAAGTCCACTAATTCATGCGATCTTCCTGCAAAAGTAATGCAAATCAGTAAAAATATGTTTAATGATGAGTAGTTTGGATTGCTTATTAATCAACAAACTGCAGCCTCGCCTCCTCTGTACTTCACTTAATTAATAAGAAAATCATGGGGAAATCGAAAAAAAGTGTATTCTGTTACCTCTTCCAAAACAATTCCCATTCATTTTAGTGAAAAACTGCCGGGCCTGTATATATACAGTTATACATTTACACACACTTTTGTATGAATATTATACGCTAACATCTACATTGTAATTTACCAATTACATCAATCTATTGCCTCTAATCATGAGGTGATTAACAGTCTTTAACTCTTCGTGTGTTTTTCATGTGCTAACTCATCACAGTCCTGGCGAAATGTCGCCCATTCAATGAGTGATAAAAACTATAGTTAAGAATGCGCGGTGAAGATAAGTACATGCGTACAAATATGCAATCCTTTCAGAAAAATAATTATATCATGTACATACGTTGCATATATTCATATGAATATATCTATGAGGTACATATCCATACTACCATTTTACCATGCTGTTTACTAACAAGCTATCCCATCACTCGATGAAGTACTTGGGAGCAGAAAAGGTTCCATTTTCCTTAATCTTTCATCTTCACACCTTATCAACATCACCCTTTGACTTGTATTAGTTAAAATTTGACGGGATGAGTTGACAAATGCTCATTACGCAGAAGATAGGAATTTGGTTTTTGTGTGAATGTGCATAGGATATATTAAATGTGATAGTGAAAACGCAATATATAATATAGGCACAGTGAAACAATGTAAAGAAGTTGATTTTACATTGTGTTCAGATTAGAGTACTTTTAATACAAACCATTTAGTCATCCTGAGTCTTATGATATTTCATGTGTGAGCAAATGATGTCGTTCCACAGGTCCAGACTTTAGTTATTGCAAAAAACTTTAGGCACTATTAAGCATCAGGGCTATACATGAATCATTATCTCATCGTTAGACTAAACACTGAAGGCATTAACCATATAATAGGCAGTATGTGCGTTATACAAACTGAGATTGTGAACCAAGAAGAAGGTATTTCTATTGCCGTGCGAACTTCCAACGTGCTCAGCGGCATGATAGGTTGCCACAGTGGTTGTAGCTGTACCAGTAGACGTTACACAACCAAGTCTTTACTATTTCCCTCTTCAATCATCATCCGAACGTAAGCTACTCCTTTGGCTTGATAGGAATTAACAAAGAAAGTAAAGGAAGGGTTGTTGAAGAAAGCCACCTCGTTGTTCCAGCCCGAGCCCAGTCAACGACTGGCGTTTATACTTCAAGGTCAAGCAGTCCAAGAGCTTGGGCACGCTATACCACACTTAGCTTATTGTGAATTTTTTTTTTTGGGTTTGGAAATCGTTATATAACCGTCGTGGTGGAAATTTGTGTAACGTGTCTTCTGATTTTCTATTGGAAGAGCGAAATAACATGGCGGACATTACCTTAATTTGTCAAGGTCCTTTGGTGGCCAGTGCATCTGGGGACATTAATAATGAGAAGTTGAATCATATCCTAAAAGCTAATGGGATAACTCAGGAAGTCGCTGGAGTATTTGTGGAAGTAGAACCAGAGTTACCGGTTCATTTCACAAGTATTTGCAACTTTGTGACTGTCCAGTTTTCCAACAAAACTGGGGCGCAACTGGAGCTTTTTGTGAAGAAATTAAAGACAAATGCGGAAATCAAAGAGGATGAAGAATATAGTTTGTTTGAGAAAGAGTCCAACGTATATACTCAAGTCATGCCAGTACTAAGGGAGCTAAGCGAATGTCGGACTGGGTCAGTCAATAAATTGTTTAAACTTCTAATGACATGTCATGAAATGCAAGGTCAAAGAACTTTAACCCTTTTTAATCCAGGAATTACATTTTCTGTATTATACCAATTATACCCTACCGTAAGCAACTAAAAGAAAGGGGTTTGTCGTCGTCGGTGGCTTTAATGAGTACATTGCCCCGTTTGTGCAATTGTTTCTAATGTCTCAATATAGATCATTGTTCATTTATAACCTTTTCAATGACACAAGACACCTGAGTAACGTTTATTGTTACAGAAGCCTCTATTCGTATTTAACAAAGATCGTTACAACGTCTTTAACATTCCCTTGGCGCAGCTTCTTTTAATTTCTTGGAAATGTACTTTTATTCCTTTCAGATCTGTCAAGCTACTAGATATGTTCCCTAAAGTATTCTATGTTGGAGAGGAAGAAATCATAATGGAGAACCTGGTGAAGGAAAACTACGTCATGCTTGAGAGAACAAAGCGTCACTCATTCCACGAGGCAAGGTAATACACGCTTCTGTTTTTTACACCTGAACCATTCTCATAGCAGAGAGGAATGATTTTAATAAGGTGTTTATGATATATTATAAATGATAACAACAGTCAAAAGGAAAGCACGCATGGAGAAGGATATCAAGCTTTATTTATAAAAATGCATTCCAAACTGTAACTGGTTCTTCAAGCACTGTTAACCATGTATGTTTTGTGCACATATATGTATGTACAATCGCATCATCACGATGAGATGCCACACATAGCATATCTATCTAGGTCAATATAAATATGTCATCATGTCATAGTCATATATTTTAATGTACTTTAATTAAGTATGAATAAAAATTCACGTGTGTAGGGCCCAACACCGTGAATAAGGGAATATTACAGTCTCGTTTAATGATTGACAATATTATTGTAAACAGATTTTTAAAAATAGCCGTAAATTTTCTTTAAGTGGATTTTTATTGTGAATTGACTAGACTGGTAGTATCGCATTTGGCTCGCTTCCACTCCGTTTCCTATGCGCTAATCCAAGACATTGGATTGGAAGCATTCAAGGCGAAGTTCCCTCACACGCGTGAAAGGATGATGAAGCGAGACGGCATCGGAGCCAGCATAAACACACTCATGATCGACTCTATCCTCGCCAAACTCTGTTGTCTGCTCAAAGTACATTCATTAAGGTGGTGTAATGTGAGACACCGCCAAAAATAAAGAATTGAGCTGTATTCAAATCTGGATAAGTTTTCAAAACATGTAATACATGAATTTAATGTAGCAAAACCTTAAGTTTATAATTCATGTATTACAATTTTCGAAAACTTACCCAAATTTAAATACAGCTCAATTCTTTATTTTTGGCGGTGTCTCACATTACACCACCTTAAACATTTTAATTTTTACAAACTACCTTTTAAAAATTTACATCAACCGATGTTTACAACCGTCTTGATTACGCTAAAGTAACATTAGATTTAATGTTAGAAAAGACATAAATGAAAGTAATATTGAAGTACCAAATTGTTGTTTTTTATTTATGTAAAACATACAGGATAGTAACTTAAGAGGAAGTAAGGCAGCGTACAACCGGTTGGAGAAATACACTTCCAAAGCTTTTTCCTCAATGTGTGAAGTCGTGGAAGAAACTCATTTGCTTTATGTCCTTAATCATGGGGATTTATGGAATAACAACATTCTATTTTACCAGGATTCCAACTCCAATCTAACCCATCTCAAATTTGTTGACTTGCAGGTAAGTGTTTAAGCTATCTGATATCATGTTGACTTCATGTTTAGCCTTCTTTCTCCACCCTATAATCTGCTTACTTTTAAAGACTTGCATAAAGATAACCCTGGGCTAAAAATGCACACGCTTCTTTTAATATGCAAAACAACAACAACGATCCTCCCCCGAGGTTTGTTATCAAGAATTTGGTGATAATACCAGGATTTTAGTAAATATGATGGAAAGCTTAATCATTTAAATATAAACTGGTTTTGCAACTTTAAATTTTATTTTAAGTAAACTCTAAGCGCTGTCATCCTCTTAAACAGATAGGAAAAGTTTGTTTAGCTTAAAGCTACAACTGCAGTAACAACATTCGTCTTTGCAAATGTCATCTGAGGCCTTTTTAAAAGGCTTTTGTTGTCTATCTACTTCATATAATTCATATAAACCTCCGACACATAAAATGAATCACCATTGTTAATGTTGTTTCACTTTTTGTTCTTTATGCTGTTATCATCTCATTGGGATACGGACAAATATCCTATTTATATCTTTTGGGTGAGCATAAATATGTAAAGGTGTATCGGCATTAACAAAACAATTATTTTTAGTAGGTAATTACTTATCATATTACTGCGACATCATTGCAGTAATTCACATAATTTGCCTTTGATTTGCTTACGACAAACAATGCAAGTTTATTCACAACACTCATCTACGTACATATGCAGCATCTTCAATAGTTTTCCTTAATCAACAGTACTATCAGCATAATTTTTCATGCGCACTGTCTCATTCCTCCCTTTTATGAGTTTTTATGCGGTATTTTATTTATTCTTTATCTTCCATTCCAGGCAGTTAAACAGGCCCCAGTAATCGGATCCATGATGTGATTATTATTGGACACGCATCAAATTTGATAGTTAACATTAGCATTACGGATTAGAGGAAAGAATATGTAATAGCCATTTTAAATTGTTGTGAATACACGTTGGAGTTATCTTTTCAAAGTTCATTATCACTAGTGTAATATTTAGCCTTGATAAACATCGGCATAGCAGAAAAGTCGTTATCATTATAAAGAAATGTTTTGCACGTTCGTCATAAAAATGCTGGTTACATGTTACATTACGAGGAAAAGCAGTATGGCGGGGGAGTTTAATTGATACATAATAATATTTTCATGTAATTAAAAGTGTATCATCAAGGCAATTTTTAAGACGGCAAAATAATAAGCTAGCTAAGATTTAAAAAGTATCGTTTTGCAAAACTTGTGTTTTCAGTAGCGAGCATTGAAATCAATGTGCTCAAGCATATATATATATTCACAGCACAACTTCTCCCTTGAAATTCAAGGCCAATAATAAAGCTCATTTGCAATGTAAAGATATTTTAAAAGATAAATCACGACTTGTGTAAACAGTACACATGTTATATGCATGCTGATTCATGCATAGTAAAATTAATCAACATATAATACTGTACGTACACAATTTTTAAGCAGACTATTTTATACACATGTATGAATTTTAGATGAACCGTGTTGGCTCTCCTAACCTGGATGTTGGATACTACTTTTACAACAGCTTGAAACCTCAAGTCCGCAGGCGCCATTTACAAACCCTGTTGCGAATTTATTATGATGAATTCAAGCTCCGGGCCAAAGAGTTGAAGGCGACAATAGATTTTACTTTCCAGGTTAATAAACCTCCTATGACGCAAATCAAGTTTTCCTTGAATAAGTCATCTAGTTTTGTTGTTAATATTGCATGTATAAAAGCTGTCTTCCTAAGAAGGATTCAGTATGTGTGACAAAACAACACTTTTTATCCATGTCATGATCCAGTGCTACTCATTTCAACCATATATACACCCACCATGACTTGTTTAAATGCCTTTTTAGTATCATGTGGGTGTAATATTTATGTAATAGTAAAAATACTCAATTATCCTTTGATTATTAGGGTCAGAGATTAAATGTTGTGTATGAATGTACTTGGTTTGTAATACTGACATGAACAGATGTGATTTTAAATAGTTACACATAGTTTTTCGTAATTTAATGTAACGTAGATTGCCCAACCTGAGGTCAGATTTTATCCCTGCATAAAAGCAGTGCAAGGTTAAATAGATGATGATTATGAACATTTCTATCGTATGTGTTACAGGACTTCCTGCAAGACTACGGAAGAATATCCAAGCTGGGTTTCCTATATGGGGTATACATTGCTGCAGCTAGTCCTTTAATCGGAAAGGTTGATTTAGAAAATTCAGAAAACTGGATAGAGGATTTTGTATCTGCGATTTCTCAATGGTTGGACAACAATCCTAGAGAGCGTGATGGGGTTCTTCAAGAAGTAATCGCCATGACTCAAGATTTTATTCAACTTGGCGATCTCTAATCAAGGCTTGTTCGTGCCTAATTGAAGCAGTGTGAACTTTAACTTTTCTTTGGACAAAAATATCCCACCAATCCATCAAGCTTACTCCACGATAAAGATATCAATATTTGTGTACATCCGTATTGGCCTCTATGTGTATTAAAATGGTGGATTGTTGTAAAAAATGAATGTATTTAAATGAATATCTACAGTCATAGGGAAATGTAATTTAGACTTGAAGTGCATTTTCCCTTTGTCATACATATTACCGTTTTAGTCATTAATTTTATGTAACCTAAATACAATGTTCATACAGACAGAAGCTGTAGCTTTAATTTTTAATGTATTTTAAGATTCATATTCAACAATCCTACAAATAAAATACCAGTTAAAATATGCAATAGAATGTAAACCTGTTGTAGGCATGTTTGTGAATATCACTGAATATCATCAAGATATTGCAAGAGTCTGAGTTTTTCGTATTTTTGTCAATACAAAAGCAAACTTTAACAAGTAAACCTACTTACAGTAAAGAAACTCCGGAAGATGAATGTTTTAAAGAAATAAATACATTGCGCTATGTACTCTTTGTGGTACTACGAGATTCGTAGTAGCAATACTAGATCTCTGTTTCGCAAAGCCATTACCAAGAATAGCCCAAATAGCTCAGTGGTAGAGCAGTCGCACGGAAAGTGACAGACCCGGGTTCGATTCCCGGTTTGGTAACTACTTTTTGGTAATGCTTTGCACAGGTATAGCACTCGTCCGAGTCTATACTTACACACTCTTTTCATTATAACTCCGGTGACTCTTCCTCAAGCAAAGTTTTATAAATTTAACCTGCTGTGTAAAAAACCTCTTGACAAATCTAAACATAGATCGTAGATCGTGCAATATAAAAGCAAATTTTCAATCTAAATGTACAAACTTGAGGGGTGGCTGAAAAAAATGTGCTGTGGGTTTCATATCACATTTCCGAATGTAAAAAATGAAAGATGGGTCCAAGAAAGATTTATTTGTATCCAATTGGAATTTCTGTCATTCTATACATTCATCTCAATCTATCCATAATTCATACCAATACCAATGTGTGCCTTCTATATATACGTATGTATTACCCGTATTACCAATCATTCTTATCTTTTACCGCGACTTGGTGATTAAATTACAGTAAAATCATCATATCATCAAATACATAATATTGGTTCCACGTCCGATGAAACTGCATCTCAAACCAAATTGATATCTCTAGCTTCAGAAGCCACGTGTTTATAAAACTTTTACCATTGGAATGAATAGTATCAATGCATTTATGATTTTAACATTTTAAATGCTCATTATGCAACCTTAAAAAATTGCAACGTTGCATATAATTCAGGCCCTTCTGAAATATAGCTAATGTATGCAGATTTGCATATAAATGATTTATAGCAATTGTGCCAAACCATATTTAAAATTTATAATCTTAATCCAATTTCTTTTACATTGAGTTCTTCCCAGTATATAATATTCATTTATGCCTAACCTAAACTGCTTACTAAAGGCTAAGTTAGCATTATTCTTCAGCATCCTCTATGAAAAACCATTAATAAGGTATATATCGGTATCGGTACCACATAAACATAAGCATAAAATACCTGCTTGCCGATGGGAATGGCAAATAGGAATCCGACATGCGACATGAAAGCAACAAGCGTAACATAGGTATGCATGCCTTATAAAGCTATGGGGTATAGCGGTGTTGTTATTCTTCCAGCAGCAGGTTCGTCCTCCACATATGAAATGCACAAAACACTTGACAGCTACTTTGTGGAAGTCAGTATTTAGGAAACATTTCATCTTCTGCGTAACTTTATAATTAAAAAGTATCATTGGTTTCTGGAGTTCATTTCCTCCATCTTATTTGTGGGTAAGTTAATTACGATAAGGAAGGCTAAATTTTGTAAAGGCATACATAATAGTAGTAATCAAATATGACTTACAAAAAAGGAACATACGGTTGATGGTGGTGGTGGCCGGTGGCTGGGGATAATATTTGAAGAGTATTTTGGGAAAATGTTATTTCCATAATGACATGTTGTTGATTTTGATTTTTATGTGATTTTTTATGGTTTAGAAGAGTGTTCATAAGGATAAAAAAGACAATTATGGGAAACTCTCGCCCGCCTTCGGTTTATCTCCTACTGGTTTTGATGGCGTTCCAGTTGTGCTCCAGTGCTATGTCTAATCAGTGCTACTCCTTTGCCGGAGGATCTGTGTATCCTCAAGAAACGTCAAAGTCGTCTGGACACACTCTTCAGTGGACTAAAGCAATGAGTAAATTAATTTGTTTAGAAATTTGATTTAAAAAAAATGTAATGCAGGCAGGTGTATGTTGTCAATTTGTTAAACAAATGTTAATCTCTTTCCTTTTTAGTTTCTAAACCAGCACCAGAATTTGAGGGAACGGCAGTCATCAATGGATCATTCCAGCCTTTAAAACTTTCTGATTATAAAGGAAAGTATGTGGTCTTCTTCTTCTATCCTTTGGATTTGTAAGTTTTTATTAGTAAAAGTATGATTGATTAGAAATATGAGATATTTTATGTACGTAACTGTATGAAAACTATGTTACAGCACCTTTGTATGTCCAACTGAGATCTTGGCTTTCAATGACAGAATTGATGAGTTTAAGAAGATTAATGCTGAGGTAAAGATAATCAGTTATGTTTTTACTATTTTAATAAAACTCTAATGTTAAATAATTGGTCATGTATGGTATTTTATACAGGTAGTTGCTTGTTCTGTGGATTCTCACTATACTCATTTGGCCTGGATTAATACTCCTCGAAAAGAAGGGGGTTTGGGTCCATTGAAGATTCCATTGCTATCTGACATTACTCACTCAATTTCAAAAGACTACGGTGTGTACTTAGAAGATTTAGGTCATACTCTGAGGTAGAAAGATGAATAGAATAATTATTACAAAAATTTGACTATCGCATCATGATATTATGTTTGTAATTATGAATTGCCTAAAACATGACTTTTTTGTATTCACAGAGGGCTCTTTATCATTGATGGAAAAGGAATATTACGGCAGATGACAATGAACGACCTTCCAGTAGGCCGAAGTGTCGATGAGACTTTGAGACTGGTTCAAGCCTTCCAATATACTGACACTCATGGAGAAGTTTGCCCAGCTGGCTGGAAACCAGGAGCTGATACCATCATACCTGACCCTACTGCCAAAAAGCAATACTTCGAGAAACAAAAGAATGCACAGACTGAATTGTAACGGTTAAGTTATTTGTTCGTACAAAGTTTAAATTAATTCTTGTTATGATATTATTTAATTACCTACAAACGACATTCCCGGTATGTCCCTCTATGAAATTATGAAGTTCTTTTTCGGAGATAATTTACTTGTGTAAATCCAGTGATAGGAGCTATGCATTAATATTCAATACTATGCACTAAAATGAAAATTATACTGTTTGTGAAAACAAATGAAACGTGATTTCAGAAAAGTATTATTTGTATTTATTTATCGATTGGCTAAAATAAAATTAACAGAAAACAGAACATTAACGTATCAGTAAAGGAACTCGTCATAATTTTTTATCAAGAATATAGCTTGTATCGACTTAAGTTACTAAAAACCGTATTTATTTTTCGTAGCCATTTTATTTGCGCGATTCTGTGCCCACTGATTCTTCAACTCTTGCTCTCTAGCTTTGGCTTCAAAAGCTAAATATGTGATCTGGTGCTTCCTCTTTACCATACCACCCAATCCTTTGCTCCTTCTAGCTGGTGCTGCAGACTGTAACCGTTAATGAAAACATATGGATTAGAATAAAAAATTTAAATAAGAATATTTTTCCAAGTTAAGGAATTGAGTAGTCATACCTCATCTGTAATATTCCTGAGCCACTCTGTACTATCTGGTCTTAAGTCATCTGCATTTATGTCGATAATTTTAATATCTTCCTTTTTGCCCCGCTTATGCTGGACGAATTTCATCTGGAATTATTTTTTTAAACGTTATAAATTATATTAATTATATCCCAACAAACCATAAAAACTGCGACTGTGACATCAACATTTGAGTGTTAGAACAAAGAATAATAAACATTTAAATTACCAAATCATCCGAACGAGAAGTTGATGGGATAGCTTGTTCTTGATAAACTTCGTTTTGACTTTCTTCCATAGTTTCACTTGTAACAGTTGCCTGTTTCCTATTGTCAAAGTCTGGCATGGGAAGTTTTAGCTTTTCTAGGGCCTCAGGATCTACAACTTCAGTAGAATCTAAGGAGAAGAAGTCGCCTCCACTTTCATCATCTGAACCATCGCTGTCTCTAGCCTTTTGAACACGTGAAGAAATGGTTTCTGCTGCTCCTTTTTTACTGTACTTAGCTCGAACTTCCGCTACTCTGTCTGCTGCTGATCGTTTTAACTTGTTTTTAACAGAGTCAGGAACCAGTCTATTTACAGTTAGTGCAGGCCGTGAAACAGCTTCTTCAGTACCTTGTTGTAGAGGTGTATTTGCCACTTCTTTACTTTTAGTAAAAGTAGTTACACTGACACCAGTAGAGTTTTTAGGCTGTGGCAGGATAGCAAACAAACCAGATCCTTTCTACAAGTAACAAAGTTACGAAAGAAAAGTTAAGCATTGGTTATACAATTTAAATATAAGTACTATGGAGTATTTTATAAGTTCATTACGTTGGACTGCTTCAAAAACTTGCGTGTGCCACCATCATCAGGCTCTTTCTCATCCAACTAAAAAATTTAATAAAGACAAAATTATATATATACCCAACTTAGACCGTTTATTTTTAAAATAAAGTGTTTATTAAATAATTAACTTAATATAATCACTAACCGAATTAAGAAACGGTATTGAAATCCGAACTTTCCCTTGAACTCTTGTCGCCGTTAATGATGCAATAGACGAAGACTTTGGCGGTGGAAGTTCCTCATCCCCATACGTCTTCTTTGGAGGAATAGGTCCAATTTCCACATCATCCTCTTCCTCCGCAACCTCTCCAGGTACTTTCTTCGGTTGTGGCAAGTATTTTGACCAAATTGGAGCAACTCCTTCCTCAGTCACCCCTCTTAAACTAGCTTCCTTGTCAAGATTAACACCACCAACCACATCCATTTCATCATCCTCATCCTCCACGTCATCATCCATAAACCTGGAGTATATCACAGATGATTTTGAAGACGACGAAGGAAGAGCTGATGACGAGGACGACGAGGCACCACTTGAAGTCCCATTTACAACAACCTTATTTTGGGATTGATTAGAAGAAGAGCCAGACACAATTTCTGGCATAGGTTCATCCTCATCCTCGCTTCCACTTCCGTCGTATGAAACCAAAGGCATTTTAATTTACTAATTAAATTTACAAACTAATTAAATTAATGTAAACAAATCAAATCCCTTCCGAACAGTTAATTTAATGATTTCTCCGGACCCCAAACTCGATTCGTATTATAAAATAACAACTATTAATTTAACTGCTACTTTTTACTAGCCGATCAGCTGTTTATACCTTATAACTTAGAAATTCAACCAGAACGTAGTAAAATACACAGTTCAATTCAATTTCAAATTTACAAATACTTGATCCAGTCAAATGCAAAACATATGAGCTGAAAGTACGCATAAGAAGACAGTAGCAGTCTAGCAGTAGATACGTTATGCTCTTCTAACATGGGAATACATAAAGTAAGATACCTAATCTAGTTTACAAAAACATGTGTTCAAAGCTCCCACTGTTATTGCCCCAGAGTAGGCAGATGCTTTCTATGCCGGTGAATCTGATTTAGCCATGCGAGTCCCAAACACATTTGTCCCTGTGTGCATTTTCAACAAGTCTGGCAAGGTGCATCAATCAATGTCAGAAAATTTGTGTTTGATTGTTGGAAATTTTAGTAAACTTGTGGTGGAATTTTAATTTAATTGTGGTGGTATTTACAAATTTAAATTTAAGTTAAGTTTGTTAGTTCAGTGATATAAAATATAACGTTTGGCAGTTTGAAGAACAGGCAGAAGAGCTGCAATGAAGAATAATAAGGTAGTGACGAAGGGGAAAGTTAAAGGGAGAGGGAAAGGGGATAAGAAGAGGAAATTGAAGACAACCGGAAAGCCAAAACAGGATTGGATTGTTGAAGATGATCCTGAATTTGTGGAGGATGATGGGGGAGGGAATGATGGTGGAGAAGATGGGAAGAATGGAGAGGAGGAGGATGTAGCTGAGGAAAGGGATTATGGGTAAGATTTATTAATAGTTTGCGGAAGTTTTCTTATGTGTCATATTCTGTCCTTTGTTTGTTGGGAATCAGCGTTTTTAATATTGTATGTTTTTCAGGAGACATTTGGAGCTGGAAGACTATGATGATCTTGGGGATGGTGTGTTGGAAAGGGAATCAGAACTACCGGTGAAGGGGAATAACATAACGTTGGTGGAATCGATCCAAGAGATATCTGCAACAAAAAGGTACATTTTTAATTTTTAAGGGTGTTAAAAGTGTATGATTGTTTCATTTTATTGAAGTGCATTTACATTTTGATAATTATAGGCGGCCAACCAAGCGTAAAGAAGCAGCGAAGAATGTGGAGGAGTTTGTTGCAGTTAAAAGACGTATTAACTGTGAGGGTGGAGTTAACAAGTTTCTTGAATCAGTGAAGGAAGCTGGTGAAACAAAGGCGGCTGAAAAAGTATCTAAGCTTGTTGCAGTCACTGAAAATTCTAAAAGTCTAAAGCAAAAAGATATCAAAACATTAGATACGCCAGCGGAAAGAATTACGTCCGAGAAGGTTAGAAGTTAGAATGTGTAATAATTTTAATAAAACCTGCATTAAGGCTGTAGAATTTTTAAAGAATAATTTGTATATTGTAAATATCTTTGCATCCTTAGGTAAAACGCACAGTCCTATATGAGAACGCAAAGGAAGAGGTCAGCAAATGGAATTCTGTTGTGTATCATAACAGAGTCGCAGAGCAGTTGGTTTTTCCTATAAGTGAAGATAAAAAAGGGTTCAAAAAGCCTAAGAAAGATAACAGCGAATTTATGGTAAGTATGTTTTGTAATCTTGTTTAAATGTTTTGCTTTATCAGCTTTCAATGGTGGGATTTATTTTCATCTTTAATTTAATTGTTTATATTTGCAGCCTGTAACACCCTTGGAGGAAGAAATCGCAAAAGTGTTGTACGGCGAGGATTACGTAGAACGTAAGAAAGCTGAAATGACAAAGGACCCGGATAAAACCGATATGGAATCTTATTTGTTATCCGTTGAGGAAGCAATGGCTACTCATAGTGAGATGGCCAAATTAAGAGCAATGCAGTCATACGCGATAGTGCAGGTACAGAGAGCTATTAAGTTAAGAATATTGATATTTTAACGTGATGAAAAGTATGAAAGAAGAATTTAGTACATTTACATTTAGTTTCTTTTTACATTTCGCGTTTCGGATTTTGTATTCCAGGAGTCAAGTGACGAAGATGAAGAGGACATGGAGTTACCTCAGTTAGTCAAATCTTCTGTAGAGAATCCATGGATGCTGAAGCCTTCACTTCAGGAAAACGAAAAGCTTCAAATGTATTACACGGGATATAAGAAGTTTTGGGATGAATACAACCGTCAGATGCAGAAAAACGAGCAACATTTAGATGATTCGAAAGACGTAGAAATTGATGACGAAATTAATGCTTCAGTCAGCGAATTAAATAAAGGAAAAGAAGTTAAAAACTTAACGAGGAATCCCATAAGAAGTAAAGATGGGGATGCAGACGAATTCAGAGAAATTGTTGTGAATGATGAAGAAATTAATACGGAAGACATGTTGGAACAAGAAAACGTTGAGCACAGTTGGTCCAAAATATCTAAGAAAAAAGATACCATTATGCTGGAAGAAGTTAAGAAGATGTCATTGGAAGTTAATCCTGATAACTTTCTGAAAATTACAAAATCTGGAGCAAGCATAGCACCTCAGTTTAGTTCCGAAAACTCTCAAGCTGTTGATTTATTAGACGAGTCTGAAAGTTCTGATTCTGAAAATAACCAAAGAGATTTGATAGCAGAAGCGTTTGAAGAGGACGATGTCGTTTCAGAGTTTCAAAAGCTAAAGAAAGATACCATAGAAGCTTCGCAGCCTGAAGATATTGATAATTTTCTTCCTGGCTGGGGTTCCTGGACTGGGAAGAATATCAAAACTGATCCAAAAAAGAAGCGTCAGTTTACCAAGAAGGCAAAGAAAGGACCACCGAGAAAAGATGCCCGTGTGTCACATGTAATAATAAATGAAGACGTTGACGAGAAAGTTCGCTCACACCAGGTATGTTTTTTATATTTAGTCCTGTTTACATTTTATTGTTCCAAATACTTTTGCAGACCTTCCATTTTATTACTCTAGGTCAAGGAGGTCCCATTCCCATTCACAAGAGTTAAAGATTTCGAGAAAACTGTCCGAGCACCTATTGGTAGAACATGGATGCCTGAGCACGCTGTTAAATCGTTGACTGCGCCCAAAGTTATTACTCGCTTAGGAGCTGCTATTAAACCCATCTCTGAAGACTTACTTGTTAAACCTAAAGATAAAAAGTTTCATGTACCTAATACTATAATTAGAATGGCTAAAGTTACGACGAAAAAATAGGTACTTTAGATTAAAATAAGATGAAGATACGAAGTTAATGGTTTCAGATTACATACATAATTCGATTGTGACGTGTCGCTGTTATTTGATAATTATAAATGAACGATTAAATGTTTGCATTTGTTTGTAATATTGTTAAACGTTGTGCAACTGTAATAAAATGTAGCATTAGTTTTTCTATCAATTTTGATGTTTAGGATTTCTGCTCGTTTGCGAAAAATCGGCATTATAAAAACTGTCATAAAGGAGCAATATCCAGTTTTGTCACTTATCCTGGTTTAACAACGTAATCCTGGTTTTTTAATTCAATGATGTTGAGATGAAAGTCAACGTATGCATTTACCTATACTAACAGTAATAGTCTCTGTCTTCATCAATCAGTCGTAAAACTAGGCAGAATTGTCGGAAGTAAAGTTAACGATCGATAATGCCGGCTTTGGTTGATAAGTTGTAGCCAACCAGCCGAATTAAGCAATATTAATTCGGCACAAAATTAAGTGAAGCAAACAACGATGATTTTTTATAAATAAGAAATGGGCGAGCTACTTATTATTGTGATATCACACGTCAATCACGAAACCACGCACTTAAAGTGTCTTATACCAAATAGAAACTTTTAAATACGTGAATGATAATTATGAGCTGATCTAGGGACATTTTTGTTGGATGATCATATTTATGAAGTAATCTTTCTATATCGTACTGCCAGGGAGGTTTATAAAATAGGCAGGAATTTTTTATAGTTTATAGGAAAAGTTTCCAGTACCTCATTAATGTTTCCTTGAAATGTACCAATTTTAAGGGAGACAATCCTTTTTTTAAATAAGTAACCATCATTTAAAGATGACACGAGAATAACTGCGCCGCATGAAACTGGCAGAATTAAAGTCGACAATTTTCGTCATTTTATTGTACAAATGTACACATACTACCGCTTTCCAACAAACAACTATGAATGAACCAGAAGAGGTTAGTGAAGGTGAGGGGCATGGATCGTTAAATGTCTTTTATGTACTGCGCTTCATCACTAAACCACTTAGAGGTACGTATAAATAGCCCATCGCTGCTATTTTTGACAACGCCAATTGATTCAGTTCAGTCATCAATACAGTAAGGCATTAAATTTTATTAACTTCTATTCTATGTGCCCTTTACTCAGGAAAAAGCTGGAGCGACAAATAGGCGTCATAATGCATTTCAACTTTTTATAATAGATATGCTTCAACTCAATCCTCGTTAACTTTAGCATTATAATACAGAAAATACTTGACCTTACAGTTAGCAGCATCTTGAAAATTTCGCATATTAATTAATCTGCATAAGTGCGAACTATTTATATACTTGCTCCATAATCATCTTTTCAGGAAGAATTTAGTTGTACTGTAAATGCATATGAAAACTGTAATATAAATATAACGACAAATGGTATAAATTGTAAATAAAAATAAAATTAAAATTGTAATGTATGGATGACATGAGATGACAAAAAGCCAGCTATTACTGGACTGCGCCGATTCGAAGAAGTCCCAATTCCAGTTTTGTTTTCATGTTCTCAATCATACTCATCTCGTGAAATTACTACTGAACTGACTTCTTGAATTGCGTTGGGTGAAACAAAGTGAATGTGGTGATGATATGACGATTGACGATGATGTATATATAACTTGTACTTTTACTTATCTTAAGGTAAGCCCACAGTCCTAAATATGTATTATGAACAGAGGAAAATTTTTCAACGCACACAAACTTATCATGAGTGTATAATTCCATCCTGTGTCATGAGTAATAATAATTTCCATTAATTTCTAGCCTTGCGAAGATGTTAAGTCTCACACATACATACGCAGGCATTCATATAAAGTTATACATAATATACAAATTATGTCTATTTGCATACGTAACCTGCTTTTTAACGAAATTATTATCTGATATATTTCTATTAGCATGTTTAAAAAATAATGTAATTAAACGTTACAATCTCCATGAAGCAGTCATAAATACATCAAAATATGAGCACACACGATTCCAAAGAAAGAGGCTTGGTAGGTAATGGACGTTACGTGAATAAAAAAAATTGAAACAGGAAAACATTATACACATGGGTCGTGGCGTGGTCAAAATTAAGGCTGAACCTTACATCCAAGAACAAACGCTCTGTGAGCTCACTCACACACAGATTTGTTGACTTGACCTCTTGGGTGGCGTTATAATAACAAGAATGACATGTATGTATTTGTAACTTAATTGGGCTGAGATGCTCAAGAGTATAAAAGGGATCGACAAAGAGGTTGCGAGCTTTTTTCTTCAACTTAAACCCTTCTTGTCAGGATGATAAAATCCCTGTCACATTTCCTGCGTTTTCATTTTTATTCCAGTGGAAGATTCCCAAAAACACTTCAGATTTCTCAATCATTACTCGTTCTAGGATATTTCGTGAATTATAAGATTTCTAGGATAGCATTTTTTGCCGTTTGAAACTTCACGGTAAATATAAGAACTATTTAGCAGGATAAGCATAAGACAGCATTCTTGAATAACTATAAATCAGACTAAGACTATAGCATGCATGTAGTAATAACAATACATATAATAATCAAATACTTTGTGATTCGCCCAGTAAAGGAAAATTAAAGACCCATCTTTCCTATCGTTAAGTTTTTTCCATGTAACACCAACATCATCTTACTTACACAAATTAATTGAGATTTAGACAAGTATGAAATGGCCTACTTAAGTCAAGCGTAATTACTAATTACTACATTAACATGTTAAAATACTCTGACCATGCAGAGACTCCAGACAAGCGCTTATTTAAATGTGACTACTCTTTACGACTTTTTTGTCACTCCCAATATCCTTATTGCATGAAATGTGTTTGGTTGGATATAACTGCCTTGACATTAACCTTATGCGTATTGCATGCTCGTTTTTCATGATTAGTTTCATGCAACTCTAACTTCAGAAATTTACACACATACCTACTTGAAGTAACACTTACCTTTTATTCTTCCAAATTAGTTCTTAATCAAACCAATTTTTATTGCATTCGTGTGTTTTCAAAAATTAATGTAATCAACTCTTTTAATCTGTATTTCTAGATGAATAATAATAACCCTGACTCGGGTACTTTCACCTCAAAATTGAAAGGGTCATGGATGCTAACAGTTCTAGGTTCAATTTACCTGGTAGGGGAATTAGGACATTATCTCATTGGAGTAATCAGTCGAACCGTTGCTCAAGACTTACATTATGGAGACCAGGGATGTGTTGAAAAACCGAATGTACCAGATATTAGTTTTGGGCTTTGTGAACGCGTAAATACTTCCGAAATGTATGTAAAACAGAGAAGTTGAAGAACATTTTAATGTTATTAACTTATTCAAGTATAAAAAATTGTGTGCTTTCAAATCATTTTCAACAGTGAATTTGTTCTCAAGTGTCGTGCTGCAATATTGGTTTAGTTTTTGATTTCTTTACATGAGTTTTGTGTATATACATATGTAATTTGCCTAGTAGTTCTGGTAAGCCAGTTTCATTTTCATTAACTGAAAATAAGATTGGTCAAATACTTATGTATAAGTCTAACTCTGATTGAAACTACGACCCCCAAATGCATTGTTGATTACAAAAGTATAAAAAAAATTTTAATTGTTTGTATGCCAAGCTGTATGTGACCCTGTCACAATTTTCTCGATAGAATTTAACATGCAATTAATGTATCATATTTAATTATTGTAATGATGGAGTAAAGATCTACACAAATTAAGACTTTCTTTGTAAAATGTTTAGGTGTTTGAACATTACAAATAACCATGGTCAGTTGGCGTGCATTTGGGAGTACACAGGACTGGGATTGGATTACCAGTTGCTGGCAGGTCCCAGCTTCATGGCAGTTTTTACCGTTGCCGGAGTCTTTTGGGGTATCGCTGCAGATAAAACAAATCGAGTTTACTTACTGTTTGCTGCAACACTCCTCTTCAGCGTCTCCACAGCATGCACTGGGTTTGCTACAAAGTTTTGGCATCTCGTTTTGTGTAGAATGCTACAAGGAATCGGGTAAGGATATGATTTTAAACAATTCGGAGAATAGGGTGTCTTATGATTGAGTTTATCATGCAAACATACTTAAATGCTTGAGAAAATTCTTTGGGAGTAGTGTTTCAGGTTGCAGTCCTCTTGCAGCAGGAATGATATGCGATGTTTTCTCTCAGAAACAAAGGGGAAAGGCAATGAGTGTCTATAACTGTGGAATGTATTTGGGTAAGTGCTTATTTCCAATAATGAAGAAAAAACTTTCTCCTAATGATATTCGTAACAGTTTTATAGCTCGCAATTTCATACTGTATTCATGTATTCAATATCGTAGGGTATGGACTGTCCTATGCTGTTGGAACGTATGTAACGTCTGCAAATATCTTTGACGAAGTAAGTGTAAGCACTAAATAATTTAAATTATTTGGGAAAGCAAAAAATTCAGTGTAAGTACACAAATAAGAGGCGGAATAGTAAAGTCTCTCGAACTTTTGTTTATTAGAGCTGGAGGGCCACATTTGTTATCGCTGGTATGCCAGGAATACTATTTGCATTGCTGTTAATCATAACTGTGAAAGATCCTCAACCGAAACCAACTGAAGAGCCAACCATTGAGGATAAGGCTGCAAAGGAAGCTAGCTACAGTGGTGCATATGAAGCAGTGGACTCTTACTCTGCTCGGCCTGGTGGCATGGATGATACAGAATCTCTAATTAGCAACAATCCACGCGAGCCATCCGAATCACAGCCGGGGGAAATCTCAACCGTGCCCGGAAGAATGGAATCAGATTGGAGACAATGCTTCCGTTTTGTAACGCTTTATCTGATTTTAGCTGCGTGTTTAAGACGATCCGGTAAAATAGTATGATTTTAATGCAGATTTAGGAAGGGTTTTCTTTTTAATCAATAGTACCTTTGGTAATTTTGCGTATGATTTTAGCTGGTTACACGCTAAGATACAATTCTGCCCTATACTTCCAATTTTACTACCCAGGATATGATGTTGGCTGGTGGCTAACTGCAATTTATTGCATTGGTGGAGTTGCTGGCTCAATCATGGGCGGAGTAACGTCGGACAAATTGGTTAAAAAACATGGTGTCAGGGCAAGAGCAGTCATTTTGGCAGTTGGACAGGTAACCTTTAAGAGATTCTCTAAAACTCACGAGTTGTGTAAATAAGATATGTACAGTTTTGTTCTTTTTGATGCAGTTAGTTGCAACTCCATTTTCTGTATTGATGTTGTACTTGGATCCGCCTTATTGCTTCATTCCACAAACAATTGGATATCTGTTTGGTGCAATGTGGTTCGGAGCCATGTTTACGATATTGGTAGAGGTAAGAGATGTTTATACTAGGCCTTCAAAAAGTACAGATGCAAATAATTGATCCCTTTTGGTACGTTTACGTTACTATCATTCCCATTACAGATCATTCCAAGTTCCATTCGGTCAACTGCATTTGGGGTTGCGTTTTTTGTTATGGAGAATTTTGGTGGTAACTTTCCTGTCATCGTTCATCACTTATCAGAAAGTGTGGGTTATCGGCTAGCTCTACTTCTCATGTATCCTGGAGAGCTTATATTGAGTAAGGCATTTGACTTTTACTGTTAACATTTTAGATTTCATGTATTTTATCACGTATTGGAAAACTTATAACTAAACCTCCAAACCTTATTCTGGTTTACGCAGGTGCTTTCTTTTTCTTCTTGACGTGTTTGCTTTTGCGGAAATGATGATTGCGCCTACATACTGTTATATTTATGACATTTTAGTTAATAGTTTTATGACATAAGCAAGAACTGAGTTATAAAATGTTTATTTTTTAATTTTGTTGTATAATAAAACGATTTTACTGAAGAAACTCAGTGTCCAGTGTAGTCACTAATCAATACATTTACGTCTCTCATGGTTATTATTTTCCATCTTCTGCTCATATATCATAAGCACCTAGTTCATAGGTAATTTAGTGGAATTGATTTCACATTCATAAGCCGTTGTTAAAAATGCAGTTAAAACGGTGTAAAGTTAATTCCTAATTCCTGCACTTGCATTATTGAAGGCTTATTAAGGTCGTCCTGAGGTGCAAGAAAATGCTATAAGCTTGTAAATGAAGATTATCATGATCCTAGTTGTAAAATACTTTAGTAACACACACAAAAGGAAGTTAGTATTTTGTTTCGCCAGGTCGGAAAAGACGTAATAAAAATTATTGCGTTACAAATTAATTAATGTTTAGGTACATATTTAATCCTATGCATCCTCATTTGTATGATTAAATTACAAACCATGCTGTTGAGCTGTAGGTCTTAATGTCCCAATTAGATAACTATTTTATATCACAATGTGCAAAGTACATTACGGGAATGACTGGACGGGGTTCCGTGGAACTTGGTAATAGGTAATAACATTTCATTATATTTGTTGTTGTTTTCTGGTCCACTTCCACTAAATGACGCATGATTAGGCAGAAAACTCATCAACTTTGCACACCTACATGTGTATATACAAAGCGCATCGGCACCCATGTAATATTATATCAGTAATCTATTTGTTTAAGAAGATTAAAGTATGCAAATCAGAAATAAAACTTTAATTTATGAGTCAATGGACAAATACTGGAGATCGGTTTAAAGAGAAGTTGTACTTTGGTAACCACAATCACTTTGCTTCATGTATCTGACTGCAACCTGCAACGAAAGTAAATGTACGAAAACATTTGAGCTCACAACTTTTTATCAAGATTTTGCTAAAAGGATTGTAGAAGACTTTAATTTCAATCTATCAAAAATACGAACACTTCTCAGGTGCAAACAATTTGCCATGAATTTTATAAAAGCTTCATTAGTTGTTGTTCTCCTTTGTGGAACTATATTGCTTTCCAAAGGAAATTTGGCGTATACAAACATCACATTTCAACTCTCAGCCACGTAAGTCCTAGTCCCTGGCATTTGCCATTACCTATTTTACTTTACTAATGCCATTAGATTAGCCATGAAATTTTTAACGTTAAAATTAATGTAATATGCATGTAATCGTTTTTATCTATATTAGGAATTTACCCAGCTATGATCCATTTGGAGGTATGTCGACAAGTTTAATTGTGCTCTTCTGAATTTTAAAGTGCAATTTGTATTTATTTATGACTTTTATCCAGTAAACTTTTCTTAAATTATCTACTCACAACTGAAACATTTCCACGCTTGATTGCAAACAGGCTATCCAGATCCATATGTAAATATTACGTATGAAAATCCCCCGAATCCTCCTTTAAATCTTGGATTAACGGAAAAATTAGTTGACACACCAAATGCAACCTGGTCTGATGTGTTTAGCATCCTTTATGTTAATGGGTCCTCACAGGTACTGAAATAAATGCATAGCAATTGTAATTAGAATTTTGCATACAAGTGTCGCAATGCTATAATAGGAACATGATTTTTTCCATTTTCAGAAACTAAAGTTAGATTTGTACGATGAGGATGTAGATTCTGATGACGTGAGTAAATTATATATATTTGTAAATTTCAATATTCAGATAAGTTATATTTTTGTAATCATGTTTTTCTTATGGTCTTGATTTCATAGTACATGGGAACTGTCACCGTTGCACTGCAAGAACTTACTACAACATTTGGTGGTGTCTTGATGCGCGACATACTGCTGGATAACAGTACAATCATGGGTCAAATGATAATCACTGCAAATATCACTGAAAGTGAATAACAAGACAAACGGAGGAACGTCTGTTCGATAGGAAAACTCTGGACGCAAACTCAAATATTTCGAAAAAATAAAATTTAAATTTAAAAAGCCAAATACAATTTTTAACCAAGAGTGCTTTTGAATTGACATTGAATTGACTCAGTGATGGCGATGAACTTGCTAGTAAAGTTTCAGTACATTTCAATGCTTTGCTTGACAGTTTCATTTATTGTTCATCTACGTCAATTTTATATTTTTGTCCACACAATATGCAAGAAACTTATGTCTATCGTTAAGCCCCAGCTTTAGTTTTTAAGCGCATGTTTAATCGAAAGTTGTTAATTTCATCTTTGATATTACGCTGTTTGTTCACACAACGACTACAAACTGCGACTGTTAATTAATTAATAACGATAAAAAGTTCAGCATTCTATAAAAGCATCAACAAATGCATTACTGCACAAACTGAACATTAGCACACAGCATATTGAAATTCTTTAACCATAAAAATTTTGAAAGCACGACAGCAACAAAGTTTGAAGGAGTTTCATTCGTTATCTAGAATAGAGTCATAACTATAGCACATACATATTTACATCTGCAAGTAATTATGATATTGATAACCGAAATCACTGATGGAAATACATAGAAATAGCGGTTTTAAAAATATAAATCCGATCGAAATGGGCAACGTTTTTATATAAATTGACCACCTCCATTCATCTGCACTGCAGTAGGAATTTGAAAACATAACCATACCTTCAATCTCTTCTACAGTATAGCATCTGGGGATAAAAACCGTTGGATCCAGTCACCAGTTTGGAATGATACAGTTGCCGTCAAATTCTCCGTACTAAGTAAACCTATATTGCACAATAGTTGTCAGATTGCCAATTCCAAATGCCGACGTTTTATAGTAAACTTTTCACAGTACATCTCGTAGAGAAGACACTAAAAAGTAGGTAACTTTAAAGTGTGCGTGTGCAGCGTATTATGTATATGTTAAACACATATGGATGACTAATATTAGTTGTTTTAGTTTTGCTCTGAGTTAAATGTCTACAGACGAATGTAAGTTTGTTTCTTCCATTTTTGCATATAGTGCAAAACAAATCCATAATCAACTCAGCTCCAGTTAAGTTAGGTAAGCTACATTTATTTTTAAAAATGTGTGGAAATTGCATGGCTGGCTGCTGGAACAGGATTGCGAAAACTAGAAGGGTGGAAATACTGTTGCAAACGTAATTTCTTGCTTAAAGAGATAAGAGATAATATCCAACAAATTTAAGTGCTCATGTAATTAATACATCTTTAATGAAGACGAGTTAGACTTTAGGTATGAAAAATATGAGAGTAGTAACCAATATAATCCAGGCATACGAGACCACAGGGAGTCAGTATTCAGTATGTGTAACGTCCCTATGCTTGGTAAAGTTATATGTACCAAACCAGCTTTCAGGTACCCAACAACCAAAAGATGCATAGGATCATTGTCAGTAAACAACGCTAGAGTAGACAAAGATAACCTAATGAGCTTTCTTGACTTACTTGCATAGCATAGCTAATGTAATGCAAATTATATCATATCACTGTTACTTACTTACTGGTAAGACTAGTAGGAAGGTATGTGTGTATAATAGTATCGTTTATTCACAGATTGAATTGAAACAACATAAACACAACATTACACAGAGACAGAGTGACATGCCATGCTAAGACTTTAGTCTGCTTAACATCATCAGAGGGAAGTTCTGTACTTGTTTGTGTACACTTGTACTTCTTCACTTCAAATATATAAAAAGTACATATATTCCCTAATGCATACATACATGATTCCAATATAGTAGAGTTTTATCATTAATTTCAGATGCCTACAAAACACTAATGCCAACGCTTTGCGTTTTTTATATACCACGGAAGAAATGCGCAAGAAGCAAAGAGACTCGTATCAGTCAGCATCATCCTTTCCATCCATTTTTATGTTTGAATGAAAATGAACACATAGTCCACTTGACTGTCCATTATTCCATATTTTGTACCATTTAAGCATTTCAAATGGAAATCATAGTTTTTCATTCCTACTAAGATTTTGCAATGCTGTAATAATTTTTTTATTACAATGTCTTGAATGTAAATCTGTCGTAATTTGGGGTCTGGAATCTAATTCTGATCTAAATTAACTTTTATATTGAATTGCATAGTTTTTTTGTGGGCAACCTATTCTATTGCAATGCTACCTACATACTGGTAAGCTTCTTCTGCATCCATGTAACTAAACCAGAGAGAGCCCGATCAGAAGAGTTGTTTATAGAGAAAATGGTGCTTGCTGTGGGGGAGGAAGTACGTCCAGAAAAGGAGATACCAATTGTGAACTCATAGGGCGAGGATGTGTATAAAGATTATTGTGGTGTGAGATGATGTTGATAGGTATACAAAATGCATGCAATATGAGGTGCTGACTGCTGAGCGCAGCGGTATGTATTGTATTGTTTGTACGAGTTTTCTTTACACTACTTTTTGTTTATTTTTTCAACAAAACAACAATGTCCCTTTTGCCAGATGCTGTATAGCATGAACTTTTAAATAAACTTGACTGTACCTTATGCTTAATGTCAATTAAGATAATTAACGTGATCTAACGCATTGTTAAGTAGCGTTAGTTCAATGGTATCTCCCAGCGTGCAGAATGCACATAGCCCATGTGCACGA
>JAHZNG010004650.1:0-14485 GCA_027744375.1 Orchesellides sinensis
GTTTACTACATCGTTTATATATATTCCTTATAATTTTTAAAGCCTTGCACTGCTTCTCAAAAAACTATAATAATATCAAGTGTGCATCATTCAAATCATCATTACATCATATATTTCAGACGGCTACTAAAATATTGTTCCTGCCACTATTACAATGCACAACAATCAACATGATTATCATTTTACTACAGTAAACTCCTTATAACAACTCACAGCTGCATAAAAAGCCTAAGTTCTTGTTGCAGTATAAACTGGCAATACTAGTTGTGTAGCAATGCTCATCTTTTCCTGACAACCGATAAAAGGCTAAGATTTCGCACACATATCAAAACCATGTTAAAACACTTAAAACAGAAATGCAACAGGATGGAAATTAGCTGTTGCATTGTACGAGTATATAGCATATATACAGAATTTACTCGAAAGTATACTTAATATGTAATACATACATATAACAGTGATTAGTTCTTGTTTTTTGCAAATTACAGAGGTAAAATGGAATTATATAGAAATTTGATCATGTATGCATGCAAAGGTAGTATTAAATGCTGTGGTTAATATGAAATAGGTATGTATTTAGTAAGGTTTGTTCTACTATTTCTTTCTGTTTTAAATTGAATGAAAACACGATTAAAAACTCCCCAATTTTAGTTGTTGCTCATCAAATAATATGTATGTTTACCGAGAGCTGAGTGATTTTCTCGGCAGGTTAAGTAATTCGCATTGCACGCTTATTAGCAATCCAAATTAACACCATGATGGTTCGAAAGAGTTGAGAACTACTTTTAGAGAAATAATGAGGCCACAGGTTAACTCTAAGGTTAAATTAAGTTGACGACCATAGTTATTTTGTGAAATAAACAACAAAACAAGATCAGCTTAAGTAATCCCTTTTTGATCAAAGCATTTCTAATTCCTGACTTTCGAATTCCCTGCAAGTCTATATTTAAATTCGGTTTTTAAATGATTGAATCGCATACCCATTGGCTGCTGCAGTGTAATTATAAATAAACACAATTAAGGTGCAATGGATTGAGCTTGATGTGGATTAGTATTTCACGGGACAAAATTTTTATGGTGCTGTTGCACTATCTGGCTTATTTATAATACCGGATAGAAAGCAGAGCACGCTGACTGTGTTTTAAATATTATTAAGTTCAACAGTCTCTTGCTAAATTAGCAACAACAAAAAAATCTACTTTCTCTCACCAATTTTATTCTAACGATGACGACAGCGATAAGAACGACTGATATCCACAGTTGCATTAGTGGAATGAAGTCAAATTGTAATAAAAATATGCACACATGCGTAAGGGTATATGAACTTACAAACACACACGTCTTTTACATAAATGAGACCGACTTATTTATACTTTGTTTCAAAAGAAAAAAAAGCTTGTTGGCAATCGTCTTCTTTTTTTAGAGAGCGGGTCGGAACAGTTCACACTCATTGTGACATTTTGTACATATGTCTATTCTATTCAAACTCACTTACAAATATCCCATATTGGCAATTACTCTAACAACTCTTTGCATCCCAAAATAAACTCGTTCAAAAACATCCAAATATGACCAAAGTAAACGGAAACGCGAGGAAAAAAAACATGCTTTTCATTGAACAACAGTTCAAGTATTTTGGTCTGTTTTATTGTATATTTACAGTACTTCTGATCTTGAGGTCAACACTCCTTCCTGAGTGCAACAGTTCATTCTTAGGGTTTTGTTTGAATTTGTTTCAATTTTAGGCTATCATCCAGGGCCAAAACAAAATTACGACGGATGGGAACAAGCAAGGATAAGCAGTAGCAGAGATAACATGGTAGGTCTTCAGGTACCAAAAAGCAATCCACGTAGTTTTTCTACACTAATAAGTATCCAGAGGCTACACATATGTAAATAAAATTATATGTGATTTAATTTACTAACCAACATTTGAGATGATGACGACAGCGAATTTATTACATGCTCTAAAAATTATACCCATACGTATATATTTGCAACAACCAAGTTACCAATGTGCAAGTAGTGTGCAATGAAGTGTAGAATGAGTTACCCTACATGAATCATTGAAGAGATTGTTAAATCACTATAAATCCACAATGTCTTTCCTTCCGTCCTTCCTTCGTGCCTCCCATTTCCTACAAGTCTGCTTCCTGATTCCCTTTACATACTAATTTGGTACACGTGAAGGAACCTGCTACCTATACAAAAGTAATAGTAATATTTGCACCAGTAGTGGCTCTTCTTATTCGATGTCTCTTTTTTATCGGCTTAGCTCAATCAACTTTACGGTCAATTTGGTCTTTCTTTCATTATTAGAATAAGTGAGAGGATGTCAATTTGATTCAAAAGGAACATTTTCATGTTTATGTATATATAAATAAATACGACATGCAGAGAGATGCAATCATCATGAATGGGGTACAGGATGTTTGAGAATAAGGCACAATTCAAATTGACTTTATCCGGGTCTCTCTCTTTAACCTCTGAGGAAATGCTTGCTCGTCACTGTTTACCTCCAACAACCATGTTATCAGTAACACGAGATAGATTCATAGTACTAACAATGCCTTCTCTGATGCTATACTGTATTGCAATAACATGCACATAATCAGTTATATCGTTCATCTGAATTTATTGACATTAAGAAAACTGCTTTCTCTTTCAGTGTGAACGATCAGTGTAGAAAAAGCTTCCCACACTAATCTCATCTTACACTTAAGTATGCACGTAAAAAAATTGAATATACAATACTAATAAAAAACTATATAATGGACTTAATCCTAATCCTAAAGCTGTATTATAGTGCAACAACTTCTCTCTCTCTCTTAAACGCTACTCCACCGCATCATCACCAAGCTTCATAAACGTGTAAAAAAGTAGTCTGTGCAATAGAGCTGGTGTTGTTTTGTTCACTCATGAAAATGATCATGATATGAGATGATATAAGCGAGAGAGTAAGTTGAAGAAGAGTGGAGGGAGTGAATAGCATTTTCATGCCATATGTTGATACGTGGTGTGGTGTTTGGTGTTGTTGGACTTTTTAAGCAAAGTATACCGAAGTCGTTGCACTCTTTTCTTATTTACAAGACAAGAGCCAGAGCCAGTGCTCGAAAGCTGCAGTACAAAGGAAATTCACACACAGCAACGCCAGAAGAAGAAGATTTTTTTTGCTGCTGTAATATGCATAATAATAATCTTCTGCTTGTTATTATTTTTCGTTTTCACAATTCTAAAATTCCAACCTTATATCAGCATATATAAACTTTTTTGTAGCTTTTTATGATATTTTTTTTGCAATTTTACTTTTCATTCATGTTCACATTTCTTGTGAGAAATCATGATGGTTGAGTTGGTTAACATCATTTCTCATGCATGTATGCATGGTCTAAGGACTTTGAGAAGATTTTGCTAAAATATTTGCTGACCAGTTTGATACCAAATGTAGCAGAATGGTTTGGCGACGAAGATGCTTTCAAATATTTGTGGCGATGTTGGGAATATATCTATAATTAAAATGACGGCGCAATACTTTCCTTTCTCTAACGATCCTATTGAGTGCAAAGGACAAAATTAAATATTAATACATAAATGAGGTTCTATAAAAACTGAGTTAATTTAAATGTCTCTGCAGTCATTAGTAAATGCATAGGCAGACATTACTCCGCATTTATCAATATAGATCAGCCTGTATCCTTCAAACTTCTTTCTTAGTTGTCATCTTGCTCTTGTGGCATTGTCACTCCTCATTTACATAGTATATTTTTGACTGATAACAGCTTTGGCTTCAAGTTCAAAACACGACCTTAATTATCGACAGTTAAGTGCCATTATATATGCATTGCATCCTACATCGCAGTGTTACCATACAATACCATACTACGTTGTTACCACATTAATAACCTAAATGCTTACTCCAGAAAAATCGATTATACGAAACCAATAAATCCACAGTAAGCATGTACTGCTATGAGCTTTAAGGCGTTATGCGCATTAAACCCTATCAAATCTGTATGCAAGAAATATTTGGGAAGTAATAAAATAATTCTTTATGTAAGATTTAGTAGTTTAGCTTGCTACTTTCCTGTACTTAATTCTTATTTTTCACTCTTTAATTAATCTAGCTGGTTTAGTGTTAGTATAATATGCATATCTACGACGAACATTACAGTACTGATGCTGCAATTTTGCTATTTGACAGTTAGGCACAATCCTAAACACGCAGCGCACGCATTCCTCTACAGAACACAATGCTACCTCTACTGCGGCGACGAATTATGGTTTCTTCATCACGTTGGCCTTGCTGTGAAACCCTTCTACATTTTCATACAGCAGCGCAGCGTCAACAATGCACACCTCTTTCATTCTAAATGCTCTTCTACTGCTTGGCGTATGTACGCTTTAGTGTTTTTATGAGGCTTCATTTCATACCAAAGCGTTTTTGTAAACAAGGTTTTCCTATACAGTGCATTATTTAAGAAATAGTGTTATTGCAAGCGTAATATTCTACCACGCTTTCTTGAGGCACTAATGTCGAGTAAATAATGCATAAAAAACTTCGAAAGTTTTTGATATTTTTTAGAAAACCAAGAAAGTAAAGTTGCGCTTAAAATCAGAGGTATTCAGCTGCAATCTTCAATTTTACTTTTAATACTGTTGCTCATTTAGTAATATACTCCTTGACGACTGGTTTAGTTCTTACTATTCATCGGGGTCTGCCACTAACTTTCATTCTCTTATGATTACGAAAGCTTTACAAAGCTAATTTTTCAAACTCGAAGCCTGCTTCACCATACAAATGCTACAGATTATCCTTATAATATATGATTCATCCTGACAAAAATGTCTGGGTTAAAATGGACTATTGGATATTGGATTTGGAGCCACTATATGTAGTATGGAGTCTAATAGGTCTTGTTTGATGAAATCAGCACAATTTGACAAATCCATTCCAGCTCTCCAATTCCCATATGATACATGAGGTTACCAACACAGGCAAACCACAACCTACATACAGACATATAGTATACCTTGTGCTGATTTACTTAGAAATTCCCAGAGAGGCAGGCGGACGGTTAATCAAAATTGTTCTGACAACCACCCTGATGAAACCTAAGTTATGCAGTGCAAAAATTCAACAAGGAAGGCACATTAAATTACACGTGTGTGACAAGTCATATAATATACAAATGTGTATTTTGTATGGGAATTATGTATTGCATGTGTGTTGAGTGACAAGTTATGAAAAACCCATATAAAAGCAGAGATGTCAACATTTTGCTCTTTCCTCTGTTTCCTGCCTCGTCATCCAACATGTAAATCCCAATATGTAGCTGTCATTACTCCTCCCCATGTAGCAGGCAGGGGGAATCCCCTGAAGTAACAGTTGTACAGAACACACTGGAAAATATGGGATCTTGAGGATCATAAGCTTTGATGGCGGATATGCCATTGCAACACCGCGATACATAAGTGTAGCCGGATTTAAGTGATATCTTGGGAAGACAATATAATGATATGCTGAACAATAGGAAGAATGCAATGCAATTAGTAGCGAAGTCATGATAACGTACACACACAAACGTGAAACCATACCACCAACCACCACAATACACCAGCATCAATGAGCAGTAAAACAGGTCAAAGGAATATTAGCAAGGCGATATATAGAAATGGTACCAATGAAGGGAAATACAACTTCCTGCTCGTCCTCCTTATACATTTTTGTCCTAGAAACTAATTCAAAAGGGGTAAAAATATAAATGTGTGCCTGCACGAAATGCTTTGCATTCAGGGAATGAATCAACATGATCGTCATGACGGGGATTTTGATGACAACATGAAAAAATTCAAACGATGTAAGTAATACAATGAAAAATAATAGAGATTTTAAGTGGATCTGAAAGTTGATATAGGGGAGGATTTTTTTTAAAAAAATGTATGAATGAATGACTAGCGTCCTGCATGCAAAGTTGTAAAAAGATATAGTGTATTTATGCTCTGTTTTTATGGAAATTTTAGATGAAGAGCTAGATTTGAGATCTACAGCAATTTTTTTCTTGGCGTATTACAATTCTCCTTCATCCGCTATTTTTATGTGTGTTCGGAATAGGATACAGAGAGATTTCCGCTGTATCATGATGTTATATCATTTGTCGAGTAATTAACTTGTCAATAAAGTTAAAATAACTTGACATGTTTACAGATGCAAGATTTTCCATTTATTTCAAACTACGCATGTAAAACACTCAACTCTGATATGTATATATTATTGTAAATCCGGTGTACATAAAGTGATTAAAACATTCTTGTATTAGTTAACTAGAATATTTTATGACCAGCATCTCAAAAAGTTAATAGTTTACTCACTCAACCCTGCATAGAAACCAGTCTGCAAAAAGACCTTTTTGCTTTATTTTATTAATATATTCCCCCTGCTTACGAATCCGTAACTATCACGTTAGTACATAAAACTTGTGTTCATTTGCGAAAAAAGGAGCACGCGGGCGTTGCTCAGTCATGCTGCTTGAAAAGAATACAAAAGAGAATATATTTTTGTACATATCAGATCTACTACCAAGTTTTGCCATACTTGACCCCTTTCTTTTGAACTAAATTAGTTTCTTGATTCCCTTTTCTATGCAAATATTTTATAGCGCATGATGTTCTATAACAATATCATCTCAACTTGATGCGAATTATTTTTGCAATACCACCAAATATATTGAACTAGCTAGACTTATCGAAGGAAATGTGAAAATATTATTTTTGACTGAAAGATGGATGATTTTGTACATAAAAAACAGTGCTGATAAATCTTGACCGTATACGTGCAGGTCTTGATGAATCTAGACTTCTTAATATGATGTAGGGTACCATGCAAAGCGTTTATGTGAAAACATTTTAGTAGTCTTTATACTTTTAACATTTACAAAGGTGATTTTAGCAATACAATAAATAACAATTTAAAACTCGCTTTGTTGCCTATGGTATCCATAACACTCAACATAGCCATTGTCAATAGCACTGATTTATGTATTATGCATTCTAATTGAAAACTGGATACTTCTTTAATTCAAACTGCATTAAATTATTTAAGTAATGCAATATCAATAAATTGGTAAACAACTTTAGGACGATAATACGGATTGATTTGACGATTATTAGACTCAATAAAATAAAATAAACTTAAACCTATCGTACAATTTATCAGTTTATATTAGTGTTCAATGAAGTATCAAACAAAACGCTTTTATGTTTTCAATTGTAACACACCGAAATGTATTGTATTGTATTATAAAGGGCTTTGAAGAATAAATGCGTGGAAACTAGTATTATCAACCATAAAACTCAACTTTGAATGCGTACAAAAGCAATCGTTAAAACAACAAAGCAAAAGACTGCATAAATGGTTGGCTCAAAGATAAATCTATTCAGTTTAATTCCTTCCTTATTCTTTTAAGCCATCATTTAAAATATATTAGCTCACCATAATATCGCCTTTTAAGTCATCACATTGAGCCACTACCCTTCATTAAAATACATCATTTGAGCTGAATAACTTGAACAAATGAATGACGTTCGTAAAGATATTTATTTACTTGAAAACAAACGCACGCTTTTTATACCTTACCCTATGTGTACGTCTACCTGTGTGCATATTACGATTATTTGATACCCATTAAATTCCTTGGGAAACTGCATCGTTAAATTTTTTCTTAGGGCGTATTGTATTGCACACTGACTGCAGTTAAATTACATATGTGTGTCGTAACATTTACTCTACGAAAGTTTCTCTACAAAAGGTAAAAAGCTCGTATATTCAATGAGGCTCATTTTTTCGATTGCAGCTCCTTCGCAGGCAGGTAAACGGTTTCTTGTTGATTTTAATGGTTACAACGCTATAAGTAGACCAGGTAATATAATAACACCTACACATTATTTAAATCGTTTTGGGTAGACCCCCATATGCATACTTACCACGAGTTCAAAAATATACTCTGGGTAATTCGTTGCAGCGTACGCGTAGTCTGTGAAAATCTGCCTTATCTGATCTGACTGAACCCATTGATTTTAATGGTATAATATGATATAATGAAAACTGATGAATTTTGCGTGATCCCTTTTGCACCATTGTATGCCGTACAAACTATGGACGTAATGCAAAGTCGAAGAGATCCCTTATGAAATTGGAAATGCATTGGCTGCTGCACATCCTTCAATCTAAAATTGTAATGATAATACTACGAAAAGAAAGTAAAACTACTCCTTGCTTATCATCTCACTAGCGTGAATAAAATTTTTGAAATACAAAATGCACCTATCGCTTTTTAGTCTCTCTTTTGACATCTTTTCGCATAAAATTCATTTTTTAAGTTTTCTTTTCTTCTTTTGCAGCATTCATGTGTGCACACCATGTGCAATTTTCTCTTTATCACTATCTTACATCCTATACAAGAAACGCGAAGAAGCGTAGCTGGTGCAGTAAAATGAATGCAGCAAAAAATGGATTTAAACGATGAAATGTATCATTTTGAAAGAGTAAATAACCATCAAAAAGAAGCGTACTATATTTTATTACTCTTTTAAAATTTGAAATCGGGATTACCAGCGATATCTCTCAATTTGTTTCGGTATGAACCATATAACCACTTAAAGTTTTATTAAAGAAAGCTACATTTACAATTAAAATTCTTCAATTGCAGAAGCTAAAATTGGTGGCAAACTAGATGCGTTTGGAGGGAGGGTATTTTTGTTGCAAAATTGTCAAACTAAGGAAAGTTGAATTGATTGTGACAGTGATTAGAAATACTAGCTTAGTTCTTAATTAGCATGATTACGATTTGCAAAAAATTCAAATAGGATCCTTTGCAAGCGTCTTATAAAGCTTCTAAGGCGGATTGAAAGAATTTTGGTGAGACATGGGAAAGTGTTCGTAAATATGTCTACGTTATATGACACTAATGCATACGCATACAAAACGTGAGTAGTCAATAAATAACACTTTTTAATAATAAAATTATGACCGAATCAAGTATTTATTGTGAAAATCTCTGTTAACCAGTGGTACCTTATATGTATTTGCATACCTATGCTGCTTCCATTGTATACAAGTTAGCTACCGCCAACTGTTACTACTTTCCCAAATATATTATCGCCATCATCATAATGCACCGTCAGTCACACGGCAAACGTACAAAGTGAAATCCTTCCTTTTTTTATACAAAGACTAGAAAACCCATGAGCCTTTCTTGATAAAGATTTCCCCAGGATTCGTTTCAGATTCGATGTAATTTATACGGATGTACATAATACTGACTTTTATGATGATAATGCAGTCTGTCAATTCGCAGTTTCAGTTGATGACCAGAATTCAACAGTGTTCACCTTGACAGACATAATATATCCCATCGTCAATTATACACACGTGCTCATAAAATCATATACAACTAGCTACTAGTAAATTTTTATTTTTAAATAAAAATGTCTGACTCGGAATCCTACTGTAAAATAAAGACATTCTGTCAACATAGTTGGTAAAATTTCCAAAACTATAACTTTCCTCATCAAATCCTTTTTAAGTTGTGACTTGAGAGCATTTAACGGTAATGTACATGACTTATCAATTCGATGAGTACACACAGGGTAGCATTGTTGTGATATGATTATTTTAACCTTTTAACGCTGAAGGACTCCATTTTTAAAAATAAAGTAAAATAGGATTGCTCTTTCATGGCTGATGACTACGGATGATGGTGATGATGTGCTTGTTTCTTTTGATTTAGGGTAAGCAACTGTAGTAAGCGCATTTTTTTGATGGGCTTTTGCTCTTTGTATTGTAATTGCAAGAGATGTAATGGTTGTCTGGTATAAGTATATTGTGTACCTGCGTGTCGAAACCTTCAGCATTTAATGAATGACACTCTTGTGCGAATTCAGTTTTCTGTGAACGAAAATAGAAAAAGTAATGCACTTAAGCGGCTGCTGTTGCATTGAAGACCGTTACATGCATAAGGTAACAATGTTTACTAAAGCGGTACACATAGTGTTCAATTCATCAGCAACGTGCCAGCTTGTGTGAGTGAATTATTCAACATGGTTTATGCGTTTGCAAAAATGGATTACAGTTATATACAGCTAGGCATCGTATCGGAATGATCGACACTCAGCTTGAATGATTTTTGTGGCATATTACCAGTTACCATCTCTTATTTACTCACAGACAGAAACTCTGGCTCTTTGGTATACACCATTAAGTCTCAAGATTAGTTCTCATAATCAAAAATTATAGGATGATGACGATTGTCATATAAATGACGCAAAAAATTTAATTACTCTCACTCACTCCGTACAAAGTCTATTATGGGAAGAACGTCATTATCATTGCTGCCATGCTGTTGTTGCCAAAGCCCAAAACCACTGTGTATTAACCTTGACCTATGTTTAGCATTGTGCTAGTTTCTGCTAAACTAAATGTCATTCTGGTGTGTTACGTTAGTTACTTCATCCTCCTCATCGCTTCACCAGTCTACCACAGACACAAAATGCATAATAAGCTCGTAATAATAACACATGCCAAATTCAGTGAACATGTTTCTCAACAATGCAGACAAGGCTGAGAATCTCGTACCACAATCAAACAAACGTATGCATGAGGTTGTATCTGACTTAATACCAAATAAGCGCTTGTTTCTCTCAGGTAAATGTAATAAATATATAGCAAATATTATAATACAGTAAACATTTTTGACCTGAATGCTCCCAACCTTTAAATAAATTAATTTGATTTGAAGAAACATGAAATATGGTGGCAGTATAATGTATGCCGTCAACATCAAATATGATAGCTGAGTGACTAAATCTTCAAACCAAATCCAAGTTGTATGAAGTAATGTTGTACAAAATTGTTATATGCAATGTTTGCTTGACAGACGAGATGGAAAAATCAAAAGCATGATATTCGTTTGCAAAACTTCATCTAAATGATTAGCTCTCAGCTAATTTTCTCAAACTTTTGGTTCCAATCATCGTGTACAAAATTAGCGGTGTATTTATATATGGTAACTTAGCACAAGTTACAAAAACCTGTTTCAACACCTCAGGCAGTGGAAATGGCGTTTGTACACACCTATTCGCTACATACTTGGTGACACATTATGCAGCACCATCAGCAGGATTCTTTCAGCGTTGTTCGCATGTTAAAAAACAAACCATATTCTTATGATGCGTATGTTTAATGAAACGTGGTTGTTTGTTGCAATGACAGTTTGAGAATAGGGTTTGATGATGGTTTACAATGACTACTGATGACTTATATACGACAATTACTATTCAATTCTGAAATCAACTGCGTTTTATTCTCTGAATTTTCATATAGACTCTAGATACCTATTTTTATTTTGAAATTTTATTGTGCAATAGTAATAGGCATTCCAAAACCTGAGATATACAATATTTGTAATTGTATACTAATTAGTATTGTGATGAAAAATTATCTCTTGCCCGACTAGCTTTCAATTTCAAATTTCCACCGAAACCTATCGATATTATCAATTTCTGATGACATTTTCTTATAAATTGATTAAGGCTGTAGGAATCTGCGTTATAGCATCTACATAACGTTTCATGATAATGATATGATGGTTTCTATGACGCTATTGTGATGCTTTTATGGCTGCTAAATCAGATGAAAAACTGCTAGAAATAATTGGCTTCTTTCATTTTCTATTATATGTTGTCTGACATATCAGTATCAAAAAAACTAAAGCGCTACGCCACATTTCTCTAATGCACTACTGTGCAAGACAGGTACTTACTTGCATAGTCACGAAACAAACGGATCGTTTTCTGGGCTTCTCTGCACTTTTAAGAGAGAAAACCAAATAGGGTTCTTTGTTTTTAGCTACACTCTTTCAAATATACCTACATATCTATCTATCCATCCACCAGCCAGTCTAATACATTTCTCTATGCAAAAGAGTGGACAAATAAGGAAGAGTTTGGATAGCAGATTTCTTACTGTATAACAAGTCAAAATAGCAGCAGAAGCCTTATTTAGTTATGATAATATGATTATACTATACTCATCAGCTAACCTAATATTGAATATGTATATACAGGTTTCATTTCCGACTTGAACTAAATTATTATCACTAGTAGAAAGTCTGATTGCTGCAAAAGCATCAAGTAATGATGACAGAAGGATGAGAAAGTGACATCAAAGCTTATTCATTACGCAACTCATGTTAAATTATTGTTGTTATGCAGTACTCTTCATTATGGTGCTTTCGTTGTAAGTGTTGAGTGTGCTATAAAGGCACTACGTTTCGTGACAGTTAACAAAAGGATCATCTACCAGTTTCCATGGTTTTCCACGTATTGCATTTACATCGTGTTCTGGTTAAAAAGCAACTTGGCATTTTGTCAGTAACAAAGTACATTTTATCGTCTCTTTTGCTTTGATATGATTTCCAACTTACTTTGTAGCTGTAGTTTATACAAAAAATGTACGTTGATGGTGGATGTATTTATACATCAATGTAGTACAACCCTACCGACCCTTTTCCTCCCCTAAATCCCAAACTAACCTTTTCAACGAACAAGCCTGCTCTCCTACATCGATCCATAATGCTAATGATGAGCAGTGGAGTAGAGGAGAAAACACTTGTATTACAAGCAACTTGAAACATGCCATACACCAGGTACATTCTGTTTTTGGTCTCAAATGTTGTCTCTTTACGTACATATACATACAATGTTCCATAACCTCTATTGATGTGTTCGTCTTACTCATATCATGGAATTGTAGTAGTTCAACATATTGTATACCTTTACTAATTCCTAGTTACCGTAGAGATATGAGAAATGAGATATTTGTAGAAGGGAGAGGACAGGAAATGAACCTCCTGGCTGGTATATTTTGTGGACACGTCTGACAATCCTGTCTCACAACCAGAAGGACAACGATGAAGCATGATACCATTCACCATATGAAGGTTTTCTCAGTAACCAACAACCCAACCCAGTCAACGGAAAAATCAGTTTAATTAAATATTACTACAATTATATGCCGAGTCTAAAAATTTGTCAAAAATATGTGTTTCTATATTATACCTTGCATACATATCTAATTGTAAGCAGATTTCGGTATATATTTGACAGAGTGTTGAAACGGAATAAATACAGACGATCACTTCCGTTTCAACTAACAAGGTTCTGGAGGTTGATGAGCTATACATAATTTTGTAAAATAAACACTAATTATTTGTCTAAATCTACATCAGAATTCATCCTGGTCTCAGCGTATACAAAATATAAAGTATTACATGAAAGCCTGTATATCCTGATCCAAAACTTGTAATCCTCAACTGCTACATTAATGATAAGTCACAAGATGCATTAGTTATGAAGAATGCTTTTCATCATTCATATCAAACCAAGTTAAGTACATAAACGATGGGTGATGACAAATTTCATCAAGTTGCTTGTGGTTTTAGTGTTGATAGCAGTGATTACACTGGCTTTTCTTACTACCAACCAAGATACTGTCATATCAAAATGCCCAGAAGTGTCAAGTTGTCCATGCAGTATTCATTCTAGGGGGCTAAATCACTGTACTTTTATATTAATGTGAGACCCCGAAACAAACGCATCTAGTGTGGGTGGTGCTGCTATGCAATACAGTTGTTGGACAATAATAATTGCTCGCAATATTGAAGTTCTTAATAATACTTTGATAACATGTTTAGTACGAGACAAGATGTAAATAAGCTCTTTCATAAATGAGGTAGGTGAACTCACACCACTACCACCGACGACGCCACAAAGTTCAAGTGGTGGATGTGCTCTACTTATCAAATAAATGTGTATGTGTAGCAATGCACATAAAGTCTAGGTACAGAAGTAATTGCATACTAAAACACTCCAATTTCTTTTCTTTCCTCACTTTCCTTTTTCATATTTATCCATATGCAGTTTTTAATATATAAACTCCTTTTCCAGACAGAAATTTCGACAGCCGCTGAGGTCGCATTATAAAACATCTGCCGATCAATCCAACCTTGCCGTCTGTCTTGCAAACAAGTCGAGCACCTGCATAATACTTATGCCACAATTGCACATCCGAATTTCAATTTCACATTTGAATATTTGTTTCTATGGATGAACTTCAACTTATCATCTCTATAATCTTATCATCTTGTTGATATAATCTTGCTACTTTGCATGTTTTCTTCGAAAACATCCACTTAATGCATGTACATCTTTCCAAATTTTAAAAACTCTTATTAACACATTAACACAGACGAAATACATTTTGCATTGGAAAGGCACACTCATATACTCTGTTTCATACGTTATAAACACTACCAAATACCATGAAAATTACAAGTTCACCTATGTCTCTGTAGGTATATAACTCTGAAAACAAGCTTCGGTAGCGAGGGGCAGGTGTTCTCATTTCCTCACAGCCACTGTTCGACGCACA
>JAHZNG010004651.1:0-10806 GCA_027744375.1 Orchesellides sinensis
GGTTAGCTAGGTGGTTACGGAAATCCTGTATTTTATTTTCAGGGAAATAATTGTACGATGAGTCGCTTTGTAAATGTACATAAAAGTTATCCATTTTATTAACTTACACGTTCGCTGACAAAATGAAAATAAGACCAATTTTACTCGGATGATGCATTTTATATCAATTCAGTACTCGGAAACATTCTGTTGTTAATTAAAATGTATTGAATATGCCCCCCATACTTTTGCTGCCAAAATTGCTCAAAACCATCTCAGTAAACGCGTTTTGTCTCAATTTTGTCTAAAAATACACAAAAGTTTGGCGGATGGTGACTGGGTTTCATAATACAAATGAGGTTTTAACATTTAGAACCACTGAGGTAGATACACTGATAAACATATTTAAGAAACGCTGAGGTTAGAACTAGCGGGTGGGTTACATACTACTACTATCATGCATATCAGAATCAGCGTATTACTCGCTAAATAACGTGTTTGGTCAAATGTCTTTTCAAAGTGGTAGGTACAAGATGATATAGTAAGATATTTATTATCAATTATATTATCAGATTCAAATGGAAACGAAGATGCTTTAAACTGACACATAATTTATTCACAACTAATCACATCATGCGTCAGTACGCGTAAAAACGGGAATAAACAGACAATGGAAGACAAAGACAATTTTAGCATACAGATTGGGAAAGTCCAGTTTGTTAAGAAACCAAAGATATATAGAAAATATCATGGTAATACAGATGTAGTATGTAATTTTGCACTAGAAGTCTATTTTCATCACCATCTTCAAACTTATGCCCTGTTTCTGTGTTTATCCTTCTTCGGTCCAGCTTATTCGGACTTGCAAGAGTCATACCTGAGAGATGTAAAGTATTCCTTCTTAAATCCAAGGGACAGTGCGTGTTCGTGAATACGCTCAACTGTTTCCTTCGGTAAAGTTTTCTCAGTACTGATGACATCCCAGTACATTTGGTTGTCGGTATAACAGCAAGCAAAGAATATAAACGACTTGTTATCGGTCATAGTGGTGTGACAGGTTGCACCGTGTCCTAAAGAGGATTTAGAAAGAAAATCAAATTTATTTGCTAATCTTATAAAATTATAGAGAAATATAGTGCCGGGTGCTCAATGAATTCGTATAAACTAAAGTAATTGGAGATTTACCTTTGCCGTCCATTCTATTCCATTCAAAACTTTTCATTTCGGGATCCAATGGTTTAAGGTTAAATTTTTGTTTTGACCCATTCAGACCACGAGTTAAAAATCCACCTTCGATTGTGGAAGATTCAAAACAGCCATCATAATACACTTCCGCCTCAGTAATATCTTTAATTTCCTTATCAAGAGTATCCTGAGCTACCCGATACAGATCCAGGCGTGTCAAAAATGGCAGGTAAAACTTCTTTACTGATGTATACTGCGAATTTTATTGCAAGTTGGAATTAGTACAAGTATCAAAGATCAACCAAATATTTTAATGATTAAAGTTTAATTTCTTCTTACCCATGCCATGTCGAATTTGGTCTTCATAGCGTCGGTTATTGGAAAACATTGCTGTTCTTTTGCACTTTCTTCATCCAAGCCATGGCAGGCCACTGCCAAAACTAGGAGAGCTGCAAGTTTTAAGAAATTTGCCATTTTGCTTACTTTAAAACAGATATGTCTTAATCACCAGAAATACTATTCTCGATTGACACATCTTGTAGTACCCGACGTTCATTTTATATTAACCAAAAATAGCATAAAAAACCGAAAGACTTTAGTTGTTGGAGCTATGTTGCATAACTGACCTTGAATTGGATGCTTCGGTGCAGCATGTGAGTAAATTTAAAAGATTAAAACCGAGATTTCTGTCTTTCTATCTACCTTATGACTATGACTGTTTAATAGAGTATGTATGTTCATATGATGTAGGTGTATAAACTTATTTAACCAATCTTGCATCAAGCAAAAAATTACTTCTGTATAATTTTAGATTTCAGGTAACTGGTAAGTAAGTACAAGATACTCAAATTCGACTTTACAAACAGTCAAGGTGAATGTTGAAGAGTGACCAGCAGTTTTGAGTTTTGATAAAAAATTCGTGAGCTGTGATTGCTTCTCAATCTCAATATCCCAATCCATAGTGTGATGATACCTGCCGTGTGTGTTTATAATTGCAAGTTTCATTGTCTAAAAATATATTTGATGTAGATCACTGTACCGCTCGAAGCCTGCTGGTTATGCAACATAAGCAATTTGTATGTGACATTTGTTCATTGAGAGGGGTTTGGAATAGAGAACACTTGTTAGTTTATATGGCTTTCACAAGTACGTCGAGTACTGAAAGCATGTGACCTTTTTTTTATTGATACAAAATAAACACAAAGCCATTTTTATTGTAATTTCAATAAGCAACACAGCATTTATTTTTTAAGATTTTTATAACAAATACTTTTCCTTAATGAAATTTCATTATCTTTGGTTGGCAAAAACACTAAATGTTATGTATTAGAATCCATAATGTACTTGTCGGGGAAAGCTTTGGATCCTATTCCAGACTTGTGGGGCATGTTTCACTTGTAAATGTGTCACTATGTCAGCTCTCCGAAATACTGACATGTGTAAGTAGCTCTGTTTCTCGTTTTTTATGCGCAACTGCTTGAAATTCTAGCTGCTGAATTTCTTTCTCGAATTCCAAAATAAAATCTTCCAAGTCCTCGCGATTTGTAATTACTGGGGACTTTTCTGCAAAAAAACAGGCACAGACATTTCCGGCGTACGTATTTATTCCACAGCCATATTCTAAAATATTTCAAATATACTCATTATTTCAAAATGCTCTCCATTTTTACTCTTGTGCAAGTATATTTCTGAAACTTACGAATTTTGTTAGTAATTGGAGGACATCCAAATAGCAAGTCAACCGGCATCCCATCCATTTCCCCAGTTTCATTTATTCCAGGTAAATTAGTAATGATATAAGTACAAGAGCATTGCTTCCAGAAGAATTTGACTATGACAGCTGGATACAAGCCTGCAACGCTGCTAAGAGTGAAAATGGTTATAAGTTTGTATACATTTCTTCCCTCCCTCTTGGTATTCCCATCAATTTCCTTAAGCCTTTTCAGAGGGTCCTTTATATGCATTGGAGAGTCCAGAAATGACACTGAAAAGCGATTCTGAGGATATTCATTTGGATAAGGCACATTTGCAACTGTGGATCCTACAGTGATGTGTGATGGAATTTTCAAGTCAGTCTTTTTTTCACCCATTGTTCTTAATGCTCCTACCACTGCAGAATTAAATATGGAACTAGTTGAACATTTAAATACTTTCCGGATATTTCTGATACCATCAAATGGTAGGTCTTGTTTGGATCTTGCAATAAACTTTGGGCCGACTAAGGGTGTCCCATGGTATATGTGCGACTCCTTCATGGCCATTAATTGGTATAGAGTGTACGGTCCCAATAGTAAAACTTGAAGGTAGATGAAGGCCTTCATGAAAAAGGAAATTTTTGGGATGGGTGGATTCACAGGGTCAAATTGAAGTTTGTAGGGTTGATCGGGAAGGCACTTTCGCATAACATGGGCAAGGCTTATGCCATCCAGGTAAGCGTGATATACTCTGAATACCATAACAAAGCAAATTTCTTGTGAATTATCCCTGATCATTTTGGGAATCACGACTAATTCCCATTTTGGCTTAGAGCTGTCCATTGGCTCATCCACAAGTTTGGAGACAGCCTCAAACATTTCCTTTTCTGTGTAAAACCGCCCTGGCTCCTCTGTTCCAGGGCATATTCGAACGTGGTTTTTTATATCAAAGGAATTAGTCATATCTTTCCAACAAAAAAATCCGAATTTTTCTAATGCACCCCATTGAAACTTTTTGTAAGGCCTGTAGCCATTCTCCTCGTAGTGGACAAACTTTCTCAATGTGCGTTCACGAATTAATTCTATATCACAGTCTCCTCTGACATATACAAAGACATTGATTGTTGTCGTGTTGGCGTATGTTTCAATGGCGCATGCAGTATCATTTGCGTCCATCAACTGATATTTTGCTCCATAAAATACGCCAAATATTACAGTTATTACACCTCTCCAAATGATGACAATTAATGTAAACAAAATCACAAATGGAAATGATAGCATCCCCACAATAAAACACAAAAAGGCAACCACTGCAGCTGCCACCCCTCTCAAAATTGAGTTCAGTCTTTGTGACATTTTAAGAGGATTAAAATGTTAATTTCATTAACAGGTTACACCTTACAATTCAAGTTAAGTTTAGACAGTCCCAGTTCTAACTTCTAGTTATGCTACATGGCATGGTGTCCAGGAGAGGACTAAAATTTGGACGGTTACTGAAGTACTGCTCTTTCATCAATGAAATGAAACGATTTCGTCGAATCGGAATAATAATTAACTCATTTTAAACGAATTTTCATGGTTATTAATGGTTGCATACATGCATTTCGATGTACCAGTAAATGATGATAGTTGGCCAGTAAAACGATGGAGGTCTAGAGAAGGATTTTAATGTTACAGATTCACATAATTTCTGGAGGTCATTACAAAAAATCGATTGCAATTTAATTGGCTATATATACCTAAAACCTACGTAGTAACGTCGTGGTTTTTCTCAAATATTCGTTAAATCCAGGATCTATGTACATTTAATAAAATGGTTATCCTTATTTTTAAACCCAGCATGAGAAAAAATATTTAAAGTTACACATAAACGAAATTATAGCAGTTTTAATCTATTTTATGTATGTTCATATTATGTGGTATATGTAATGTACAATACTGGACTGTAGTGAGTACCTACAAGAAGCTTATTTGATGTGTCTGTGGTTTTGGTGTAAATGCATTGTTTTTATGAAGATACGTGGTAATGCAATGTTAGTATGACCTAAATGAACTGCGCTATCTAAATGCATTTCTGTTAATAACGTACAAAACTAATTTATGTCTGGGAAATCATAAATCTAGTCTGCAATGATAAACGATCGCATATTTCGTGTACAAAATGAGTTGAATTGTAGGTATTTATGTATATGATTTCAATGATAAAATTTGCTAAAAGGTTGAATAAAGTAGTATAGTTTTGCAGAATTTTAATCTTTCAATACAGTATCAGACGCAAAGTGGTGGAATTGGAATGAGTAGGAAGGTAGAGCTACAACCATTCTTCGAAGTAATTTTGGGAACAAAAAATCAATGTTCTACTTAAAGCTTGAGTGATGTGGTTTGTTATGCGTTAATGACCCAAGTAATGATCACAAAAACTGGAAGTTAAACGTTTGTGTTGCGTGCTGGATATATCCCACATGTACATAAATAATGTTCCTTAATTGGCTGTAAAATGTGGCTATCAATCTTTGCATATGGATGGCTTGCACAATGGAAGATGTATTACAGTATAATTGCGTACCTTTGTACTTAGAGCACAAAAATGAGAACTTTTATAAATTATTAAACTGGGTTTATAACCGCCACCATCAAATAATTCCGTTTGTTACCAATACAATAAGTCTTCATGACATGAATTCGGTTCTTCACATGTTAAAACAAAAATTACTTCCGGACAAAGTATTTTAACAGGATTTGATATCTTATTATATGGCTTAAAATACAAAAATTAAAACGCAAAATAAAATTGCTAAAGTATTTCTTTTGTTGCTGTTTAGAAAAAAAATGTTCTGTTTCGAAATCATGTCATGTCTTGAATATTAACTCAAATCGTCCAACCATTATGCATTATTCCCAGGCAAACCATCTAGAATAACAAATTATGAGAGAATCTGTAATTAAAATATTTATAGCTATTCATAATACGTGCCGCCATATAACACCTGGATAAAAACGTGAAGTTTACGTAAGATAGCTATAAACATAATTTTTTCAGGTAACAACTATTTATTTAAAAAAATACTCAATCGAAACTACTTTTAACAAAATGTTACCCTCAAACCATTATTTCCCGGCAAGCAATCCCTCATCACATCAACTGCATCAAAAGCATATGAATAAACACCAGGACAGGAATTCTTAATTGCTGCAGAGTAATCCGTGGGAACATCCCGATTAAGATTGCGACAAGCTACAACCCTTCCATTTTTCAAAATTTTATTATCTGCAGGACAATTTGCGTCAGAATTAAAATTACAGCTGGCAACCCGACAATTTCCTCCTGCCGCTGGATTTACGGCTTCCATTGAAATCGGAAGGTTGTAGCCATCCACCTGGCTGACGTCATACCATAGCCATCCTGATGGATCTATATGGAACTCTGCAAGACTGACGTAGCCTTCTACTGTGTTGCAATTGTTTCCAGCACCGTCACAACCCGCATGACCCCAAATTCTTGGTCGCGGTTGGGAATTTCTGTCCACCGATACAGTTCTCGCTTGATTTGGGGGCAGATCAAAGGGTTGTGTATTTACACCTTCGTTCTTCACAAATACATTGTGACTACAGCGGTTCGTTATTATCACGTCTTCAGACGTCACGCCTGTGGTTATGAGTAGAAGTGTTGAAATTAAAGGGAATAACATTACCTTCATTTTCTGAAAGACAATTAGACAATATATATTACACCTATCCGATATGTATTTGGCATCTTCAAATTTTGGAGAACTTACAACTTAAAGTGATCTTTCGGAAATACAGATGTACAGAACTGCCTGAAAATAAATAGTTTAGTTTACAGGATAGCGACGGATGAGGAAGTAGTTTGAATTCGATTTATGCAATGAAAAGGGTGTTTCACATCTACAGGCTTGAAAGTGATAAATTGCAACAGTTGTGCATAATATTTGATTGACACGAACAAGTGTATATAGCGGTTTGTGTTTGGTTTTGTGGATTTGGCTAAAGCTGTAGCATTTTAAATTTTTTCCTGGGTTTGGTTACGGGTGCATCAGGCAATCATATTGACCTTATAAGTTTGCTCTTCATCTCTTCATTCTGAAATGTAATTTGATACCAACGCAAATATATTATCAGTGCATTATATGGATATTACGAGGCTGGTCATTTGTTGGCTATTGTGTGAAAGAGGTTATCTTATCTATTATGATACATCACAGTGTCAGCGACTAATTCATCCACTTTTGGGTATTCTAAGTTTTTTTTGCACAAAGGATTCCCTGTAATTGCAATTTAAAGGAAACTACATAAATTAACGCAAAAACAAATTGGTGGGTCAGCATGTATAATAAGATATTATGATATACCCTAAACCATTTGCACATATATATCATTAATGAAGACTAGCTTTCAAACAAAAAAGTAATTTGAATGCAAATGCATAAATATCTTAATAAAATAACCACAAAAAGAAGCAGGTGCTGATAATTTAAACGATAATTTGTTGTTCTTTTGTGATTATTGCGAAACAGGTATATCTTGCTGAGCTAAATCGAGATGCCGATACATTATGCATCTTTAAGGTAAATGTGACCTATTCGTGACTTATATTTAATCTAATTTACTAAAATATTTTGACTGCCGAACTCAAAGATGCTTTTAATGATCTAATGATTTATGTATATTCTTCGAATTAACTTTTATTCTATCATATTTTTCGTAATAATTTATCCAGTAAATAGAAGCCAGCGATTAACTAATAAAAACAAGTCTACAAGGTTGAAGTTTGCTTTTATTTTCGTTACATTTTTAAATAGAAGCTTTGCAGCAATCACTAAATAACATATTAATATAATACATTCTTCTTTCAACAATTGTATTCGCTTTTCATTCTAATATAAATCGTAATAATAAGAATAAATAGATTTAACTATAATTACTTACGTATATTTATCATCAGTCATTTAAAGTATAACAAAACCTTTTTATTTATGGCAAACTCATGTCGATTGAACAAGAAGGGTGCATATAAATCACAATTACAGTAATTGCATCCATGAACATTTTTCAGGCGAGCTCCTGCATTTGAAAGGCATGAAGAAGGGATATTCACAACTGAATGCAATAACGGGTAGATACTCTAATGACTAAATTAAGTATATAAACCAAGTACATTACGTGTACTACAAGTATTCACAAAGTCATCTACCTGCCAAAGTAAACCCTAACATTTACAAACGGCAAAAGTAAGTTAAGTATTTGCTGAGCTGCTATTAGCCGTATAAATAGAATATAAACTAAATCATCTGAAGTTTGAACTGTGCAAATCCTTTGGTTTTCTTCATATAGACTCCAGTTTTAAGTAAACCATAAAGGTCATGACATGTAGAAATTAAACTTTTCAAAGTACTGAATATATAAAGTACTCCAAGTAAACAAAATAATAACAGTCAATTATTTTCTTATTTTTATCATTATCTTGCATTGTTACCGTTGCAAGTATAGCTAAAAAGAAATATTACATAAAGTATAATATACAGCCTTTTCCAAATTTTTAATTAACTATACTACAGTACCACCGCTGTCCACTGTTGTGCCCTCTTCATTGTCCCCATCCGGAGTCTGAATTCGTTTTGGTTTTGGGGGTGGTGGAGGTGGTGCTGGCTTTGATGGCAGCTTACTAGTAGGCGTTGGTGTTAAAATTTCTTCGTCAATTGTTGATTCTAAGATAGACACACTATTTCCAGTGTTGTCATTATTACCGTTAACTCCTCCATTGCTTACAATACTGTTGTTGGCTTCGCTGTTTCCTTTCTCGGGAACCCCATTAATATCTGAAGTGCTTGTTCTCGCAGCAGGGCTGACTGATCTGCCTTTCAAATGTTCAAATGCTCGACTGGGTTCTTTTAGTTTAGTTGGAATGACTGCAATGGGTGGAGGCTTCTTTTTCTTGTAACGTGGCTCACCACGAGCTAGACTTTGTGTAGTGTAGCCCGAAGGCGTTTGTCGCCCTCCTAATTTATCCAATTGTAGATTTGACGCGCATTCAGAGCTCTCCACTTCTTGAATAGGCTCAAAGCTGAAAAAGTCGTTGTGACCTCGAGTTAATGAGCTTGGAGTTCTGCTGTGTCCCAGCCTTGGATTACGAACGCTTTTAACTTTTCCTCCTCCATTTAAAGGAGGAGTTACATTATCAGTGCCATCCAAATCCAAGATTTTATTTAAGGAAAGTGACGAGCCTCCATCTGCAGTTGTTCTTGGTCCTACTCCATCGTAAACCACTCCAGTCACTGGATTCACTGATGCCGGTCTCCAAGATAGTGTGGAATATGACGAACAAGTTGAATTTGTTGGGCTGACTGGACGTGACCAATTCTGAAGTCGCATTGGCCTTCTTGGCAAAGTTGAATAGTTAAAAGCGCCTACTGGCATCATATCTTGTTGAGGAGGTTCTGAGCTGACACTTGGATTTCTTCTTGGAAGCCTTGCAGCTGTAGCGTAAGATGGTTGTGAATACTGCCGCAAGAAAAGTTGACGCCTTAAGTCGTTTTCAGGAAGGGCAGACATTGACATGGCACTACCAGACCTTGGGAGTGTACGAATTTGGCCAGGAACTTCGTACATTGGTTCTTGACCTGGATATGGCACAGGCTCAGACTGGAAGCCCTGTTGGGCTAATATGTAGTTTCGTTGGGCTGCATTAAGAGCCATTGGTCTTGTAAGGGACATGGCACTCCCTGGTCTCAAGTAAGGTTCTGAGATCTGTCTGGCAAAGAATTCCTTTCTGGAGTCCACTGGGTAACCGCTATGGAGTGCTGGTGGAGGAGGCTTTGGTGAAAATATTTGAGAGTTGCGAATCAACTCTGCGTTTCCAACAGCTATGTCTGGCAACGGATGCTGCTGTTCAGAGAGCATGGACATGATGACAGTACTGTTTTCGCTTTTATTATCCAGCAATGGGGTAGCGCCTTCAGAACGGTTAATGCCGTTAGAATTCTGACTTCGCTGAGGACTTGTTGTTTTCATATCAATGAATTCTCCTAAATCCACGTTAGAATCTTTTTAATTATGTAGAACTTTTTTAAAAACCAATTTCTCACCTTGAATTTTTCATGGACAACTTTACGAAATTCCTCGTGCTTCTCTTTGGCACGTCTCCTCCATGCCATACAGACAAGCAAAAAGGCCAGAATGAGAATCAAGACGCAGAGCAACGCAATTAAAATCCACATCCAAACCTTTAGTCCCTTCTTTCCACTGATTCCTCCAACGACTAATCCATCGTCACCATAAGGTAAGGTTATGTTTAGGTAAACTGTTTTACTTTTGAAGCCAGCAAGATTTGATACTCTGCATTCGTAATACCCAACGTCTTCAGGTTGTAAACGTCGAATTCTAAGCGTATGGCTAAAGTTATAGTTTCTACTCTGCTCATTTATGTTTTTTCCAGTTAATATTTCGATTGTGCTATTATGAAATTCTATTCTTGGTTTCCCGTGATCAGCCATTTGGGGGGATGATACCGCTGTGGATGAGTCATCAGAGTTTGCACTGTTCCCACCGTCTTTCTCTTGAGATACGGGGAGAGCTCTTGCTGACTCATACTTATTTGGTTGAACAATCTGCTTGTTATCTTTCAACCACTTTATTTCCGGTTGTGGGAAACCCGAATACATACACTCAAAGTATACATCTTGTCCTAAACTTGCTTGTCCGTCTTGTTTACTCATAGTTTTGCTATTCTGGTCAATATCATTACTTTCATCGGACTTTGTGCCAGGCGCGTCGTAACTTTTATATGACAACTCTTTAATTTCTGGGTGACACGTTAGCAATTCCTGATTAACTTCTTCCCACCTCACTCCAACCGCTGAAGACGGCGACGTGGCACACGTAACTCCTTGGAATATAATTGACTTCTCTCGTAAAATGTCTATGAGAAATT
>JAHZNG010004652.1:0-22744 GCA_027744375.1 Orchesellides sinensis
TACGACTTTGAAACTTCGGAATCTTAACCTATGCATGCGGCACATGTTTTATGGTCCATTTTCGACCAATAATTCGAAAATGGTAACAGAATTTCAAAATAACAAATAGGATAAAGCAGACAGCCTAAAATTCTCGACAATCGCAAGTTCCTAACATTCTGCATTGCGGGTTTATTTTAATATGTACATTGCTTATCTTGACATGTATTTGATAAATGTGTACAAACGCGTAAAATATTAATTGATTGACTACATTGCAGAATAGCGTGGGTAGGTCCGGTAGGTAAGGACACCATATGTGAATTGCATTTGTATGTAGTTTATATCAGAAGATAACACAAATTGATTTTGATTACATCGATTAGTTAAAAGGCAATCACGTTCAATATTTTAACAGCCATTAGTCACCTTATATTGACTCAAAGCATATCTACATAGCAGTTTCGATCAATCTCACTATGTGATATTTGTTGATGTAGCATCTATCAAGACTAACCCACTTTCTCCTCACTACTTAAACAAGTCCACGCGTGATCCTCCAAGCCATTCTATTCTAGCCTCCAAGCTACCTGGGTCTTCACGTAATTGCCAGCCACTCGTGCAAACTGCAGTTAGATCTTATGTATGCTGATAAATTAAATGGCCAAATAATTGCAAACTAAACGGTGTTATATAAATGCACCAACATCAACGTGTTTAATATCCAGGAACAAATTTCAAGCGTGGTTCACAATTAATTCGCCCAGCGTACGGACAAGAATACCTTGAGGAAAAACGAGTGTACAATCGATAGTTGGAACAAGAATCCGGAAAACTGAAGAGAATGCGATTGAAATACAAGATTAAAAATAAAACATTTTCTTTTTCTATCAATCGGAAATTGTAATGAGTTAATCAGAATATTTTATTTATGTGAATAAGTTGAGTAGTTTACTCAAGTGCATGGAAGTGGGTTACCAGAAATTCCCATGCATTTATACCATAAATTCGAATATCAACCGGGTTCTAATTTTAGCTGGGAAAACGCGCTCCGAATCTTGCCATGTAAATTTTAGCCGAGTCAATTGGTGCCAAATTTGTCAAGGGGCGAATTATTTATCTGCTTCAAATCTAATAAAGCGTGTTTGCTTTTGTAATTTCTAGTGTTTGGTTTTGATTGTTGTGAAAATTTTTGTGCATGTACTTGTCATCATAAAAGCTTGAAAAATCCGTCGGATAATGTTAACTTAATTATTAAGTCTAGATAAATAGGAACTATAATGGCTGTGGCTCAAACATTTATGCAATTAGGCTTACTCTAATACTTCCTGAACAGCGGTATCTTGTTATTTAAACTGGCCACAACCAGCAATGTAATATCTATCCATTTAATATAATCCTTCTTTCGTTATATATGATTTTGTTTTTAAGTATATATACACTGTATGTGAACTTGCTTTTAGACCCTTTGAGAGTTGAGATCCGGTTTACAAATGTTTTAGCCGGGTCTCTATTTGTAGCCGGTTCTCTTATTATACCCATTTTCATTTTGGGTTAAATTTTAGGACTATGATTAAAGAATTTACAGTACATACACATTTTGGGATACTATATAAAATGATACTTAAGAATAGCACATCAAAATCTTTGCTTATCCATTCTACCGATACAAATATTGATATCTATACGAAAAGCTATCTTACTGTACAAAAAAATGTCTACTTTAACCAAACTGTCTCTTTATTTGTTTCAATTTTGTTATGACTCACGCAATCAAATAAAAATATGATTGGTTAATCCCCTGGAGTTTTGCATACAAGCAAGCTCATTATGACCTCAACGGAATTTATTTATACCGCATATTTTAGTTCTGGTCTGCTTTCAAGTAGGTGACTAAATTTTATAAGTCACCTTGTACACGTGGAGGAGTTTTGAAGAAAGAATGGATGAATTCGTATATCACTGCTTAAACGAACTGATACTAATATGGAAAGTAAATTTACGGTCTACGTGGGATATTGGGATTTTTTCGTGGGGAATAAATACTGATTTAAAATTACTCACTTAGATTAACGTCCAAAAATTTTAAATTAACGACATGCGTTCTGCAGTAGGGCATATTTCTCCATGTGAAAGTTAGTCTTTTTTAACTTCCGTTACTAACAGGGCATGTATTCTAATTTGCACATAGCTGCAGCGTATTATGCATAACCAAGTTACAAATTGTCCGAAATAAAATTAAAAATCCGCACACTTCTTGATATGGTGCTTTTTATTTTGTATCTGTCCGCAGTCTAATTGCGATAAACACTGCTTCAACCACAACGCCGTCCTGCATTTTCTTTATCATCCAAGAAGTCTGTAGTTTTAGCCTGAGCGATTAAATTCCGTTTTGGCGTAATTATCAGATATTATGTTAGTTTGTGGATATTATGTATATTGCCACAGTATATGTAATAGGCAAAAAGCGGGCGTTGTCATCAAAACAACGGAAAAATGAAACAAAAATAACCTCAAACATAACAGAAATTTTGACAATATCAATAGCTATATGTATATCATCAATGTGCATCAAATGTGAGCAAAATATTTATTCATAACTCGATTTGCTGGCGGTCTGTAATCAGCATCAAAATTTGGATATTCTTGGATCTAAATTATGACGCCAATAGGGGACTTAATGGGCATTCTGCAATCAAAATGTATAACATGAATATAAAACGGAAGCATAATGTGGGGTTTGGTCATATTGTGTGATGAATAAAAGCATAAATGAATCCTATGAACAAATTTCCATCCATACACAAAAATACTTTCCATGATAAATGATTGAATGCCTGCACAAAGAATTGAGCGCATACATTTACAAAGCACCGACAAATTCACCACTGACAGTTTGTCCTCCACCTCCAATTTGTTACCCAAGGAAATTTTGCAATCGACATTTCGTCAATGCACATTTGATCCGCCGACAGCTGCATTGCCAAAATCTGTACCGGATCCCAATGAATTTAATTGTATTTAGCAGTTTTGTTCAGTAACGGTTACAAACCAACGTCTGCTTGTGAGCATAGTCCGACAATATAAAGTAACCTGTTGAACGTGGAGGGATTTTGATAATAGAATGATCGCATTTGTAAACGAAAACTATAAGTGAACTTGCCCGCCGACTCTAAATTTGTACTAGTTCTTTTCCTACTTCCGTAATTTTTACTGTGTGGTGAGGATCGTTTCAAAGAATAATAATGAAATGTATCTGGATGTTTCCTAGCAATCAAAAATGTATAACTGCGGGGTGAAAAAGCCCTCTGAATTACAGAAGTTTTCATTGCCTCTTGCGCTAGCTCCACTGCTAAGAAAAGGAACTGGTTGCTTAAAAAGTGTTCATTAAAACTTGAGTCGAAATAAATATTCACTCAATGTGACAATAAAAAACTTGTTTAAAGGTTTGCTTCACATAGACAAAACCATGCCTGATTGGTTTATTTGGGCCAGCAACATGTAAAATATACGGCAAATTTAATATGATTTTTTCTTTGAGTTTAAGTACTAATCAGAAGCCAGAAGTAAAGCATCGCATTTCGCATTCTGAATTCCAAAATTCCATTACAAGGTTGTTTTTATGCATACAAAGCCGTAATGTAGGACTGACGTAAATACTTTGCATTAGCCTGATAATATTTTTTTCCATTTAAGTACTAAGTTTGTTACAAATACATGCAATGTTAAATTTATAGACCAACTATTGGTGCACAAAAATAGTAACTCGGTTACACCTACACACAATTTGTAGAAGATACACGCAAGATGGTTTGTGTTGTAGTGTCTTTTCAATGTCAATGTGAAGACTTTGTAGGTCAATTGGCAGTCACGGGCTCAATTTCAAGAGATTAACACACGCTGAACCTTACTCTGGTCCCATTTAACTTATGGACATATATTAAAGTATCGTTTGCAGTAAAACTCCCTGTTGTCCCTGTTGTTAAAGTCTAGTTGTGATATGGTGGTTCTACAACCAATATGTTTGTAAATTAGAATCATTACACCCGGGGTTTAAAGCCAATTTTAAAGTGTTAAAATTTACTATTTGTCAACTATTTTGAAAACTCGTTCTTTCTTTTTTGATAGCATTTTTCTAAAAAAAGACGACGGCCAGGAATTATTAGACGAAGCTGTGTCAAGTGTAGTTTGTTTGCAAATGTAAAAACATTCAGAATCATGTATCAAAGTACAAAATAAACATGGTATAATTTTGGATAACATTGCCTACATTCCGTGTGTTTGGATTGGATCAGCTTATAAAACTTATACAAGGTAATTTTTATTTCGTAATTTTTTCATGACAGTAATTATCTCAACGTTGATGAAATTAAATAAAATCAAGAATGCAGGTTTAGCCATAGCTATCAAATTATTTAAAAGTAGTTGTGACTTTGTGGGCTTAACAATCCACAATTTCGTATGCAGAACAATGGAACTAGAAGGTAAAGGGAAGGAGAATCGAAGAAAAAAGTGTGATCCGACAAATTTAGGTTATATACTCTGTATCTACGACTACCTTTGTTACTAGTATTTTGCACCTTCATATTTGCATTGTCATCTTCATGCGTATAAATGCGTAAACACTTTAAAATCACCCCTTCCTCTAGTAGTGGATGTGGAACTTATGTATCTGTAAACATTCACCAAAATCAACAGTTCTCATTTATAAAACCATTCCTTTTACAATTAAAGCCAAGTCAAAAATTAATTCGGTTACAAACCGTTTTGAACTGAAATTGAGGGAAATTGATGGTTTGTTAATTATTATATTGTTAAGTTTCTAAATTTTTGTTTAATGGTAAAAAATTGTTGCATTTGTTTTAAAATGTCTGGTGTTATAGCTCTTTCTGTGCGAATGATTGGGGGTGGTTGTAAATTACAAAAGGAAATAATGGTTTAAAAGTTTTATGGTTTGGTGGCTATGGATACATAGTACTTCACTTGTCAAAAACGAATCACAGGTGATTTTCTATCTCTAGCATTGGGACCCTTTCTCAATTATATGGTTGCTTCTTGTGCAGAACATAGAGTTTGCTTGGTTTCATGTGTTTCAAGTTTTTTTTACGTTAACACACTTAACCATTAAAAATCGGGAAAATATTTATAAAGCATCATTTACAAAACCATGCCATCCTTTGGTTACTCACGATTTGTTTGTTTAACATACTACCAAGCGTCTGTATTAACGCTTACCGAAAGGCTCTGTTACAATCCGGACGATGTACATTTCTAGTATTGTAACAATCTGATTAATATTGCAATGCTATTTTGTTGTAGTTTAGGTTTTAAAAGCCATGTTGCTTTAAAATAAAATATCACAACAAAAACCATTGTTGTTGCTATTTTTAAAACCCAATGTTTTTATAATGGTTTTATTTCACTCATTTTTGGAACCATTTAGCGGAATTTGGACGGATATTCTTTACGTGACAATCAACTTAATCAACATGTCGCAGCCAATTAATCATTCTGTGGTCCAACTTACACAGGCAAAACTTAATCCATCTATATTTATAAGGGTACAGCCTCTGCCCCGTTTTAAAGAAACCGAAGGAAGGTTGGAAACTTTTGACTCCCAAAATGGCGTAGCAACAAATTCAAGCAGCAGTCAAAATAGCCATTCTACTGGATCTGACCTCCAAATGGTTTCCGAAAACGAAATTAATACCAACAATCATCCATCTTTGAGTCAGGGACGTCAAGTAGCGGGCACATTAGCTGTTGCTGGAACCGATATTATATCAGAAAATACAACCAACCAAATCGACCCGAATTCTTCTACTTTAATTCGCACTTACTTAAATAGTGCGTATTTGTTTGGTACAACTTCAACTCAAGCAACACAACCAAATCAAACTGTCATATCGAACGGATATTCAAACTTTAAGTTGGTAAGAACAGGACCTGCAACCACGAAATATTAATTTTATTACTAAAACTGAAATCTTTTACGCATAACCTTGCATTTTTAGCTTGCTTTCTGGACATTCATAACCTGTTCTATTTTGGATGCTGCAAAGTTAATGAAATTCTTCGCCTTTGTATTTCATTCCAACAAAACCTTGATGAGCTTGGTTACGTTGGCTTTACATATATTGATCTTATTTGGCCGGCTTCTCTTTGCCAAATTCATTGGAATTGATTCTGAAGCATTTTACAAAATGGTTGAAAATCTGGATAATTTAATTAGCAATTCTGGAAGGAATGGCAAACCAAAAACGAAAAAGGTAAATCAGTTTTAAAATATTTATGCGTTTTTTGTGAAATTGTATGAAGGACATTTTTTAAGTTCTCGAATGGGAAGCTTTTGTTTGTAAAGGTAACAAGCTCCATCAAACAATTGCTTCCACCAACGCTTTTCTTGGCAGTGTGAATAGGAGAACCTAAACAAGTTTAGAAAATTTTAAAACGCAAGCCAAATGTTCAAGCATATATTTTTTCCGTTTACGTCGTAATATACCAATTTATTTAATTTAAAAATCACGTGTGTGTAAGCAATAGATAATATAATTATATAAAAAATCCGGTTGTCTTTTATGGCCTGCACTTATGCTAACATGTGTAAAACATAGGAACATAGTAAATTACTTTATACCCTGGATGCAAGTGGGACATTTCCAGGAGCAGTTTATTGTAAGATCGAAGAAATGGACAAGGTGGGTGGTCAGTTTTATATTGTGCTCGTGTAAATTCGATGGTAAAGTTTGTGTATGTTTAGGTTTTTAGAGTTAAATAGATTTATTTAGGTAGAAATGTCCTTAAATGTAGGGAAAATATCAGCTAATCTATTTAACCAAAGCATTTTAAAACAAGAAATTTGGTTTTAAACATACATATATATTAAGCTCACAAGAACAAAGGCTCAAAAAGAATTGGATGAAGTTCTGCATATATAAAGCAGCCAGTCGCACAAGTAAAATTGGCAATTTGTGCGCTAGTAGAATGCCCATGGTATAACTCATGCTATGGACAACCTTGAAATGGTGATAACCTTCAATGCTAAAAACTTAATTTTGTTGGAAAATTGGTACAGACTTATAGAAAAGAAAACATAATAAAACAATATTTAAGAAAACTGAAGTTTATACAAAAGCATGTCTTTCGGTTGCATATTATTGATGTACACGGATATGGTAATGATAAGAACGACCTCTTAATTTGAATAATTCTTTATTCAAGAGTGCATTGTCCGTGATCCATGTTGACAAATGCATAAACCTAAGACCAAAAAACAAAAAAATGATCTATACGGAAATAATTCAGTTGACTGTCTTCTTTCGAGGTTGTTGGTTTAAGTTTTCAAGACTTTTACACCATGGCTACAGGTAAAATTCAATTTATATGAAGTATTTTAGATTTTTAATATCAGCTTTTTTTCCAAATCTCTAGCAATTCAATTTATATTTTATATTTTAGATTGCTACCGAAGAACCGATTGTTTTGACTGTGTCACAACTACACCACCATGCATTTTTATGGATTCGGGGATTTTGAGAGCAAGCAACTGGAGCTGTGTGGATACGGTTGCAAATTTAACAGCAAGAATGACCATCACATTCGAGACCCAACAATTTTGTCCAACACTACCAACAACAACAACAACACCAACAATTGTAGAAGTGGAAAGCAGTGGTAGTGGGTTACTTAGTGTACTCGCGTTTGTATTAAGTGTTGTCAGCATTCTGGGGCTATGCACCCTTGTTTGTTGGCTAAAACCTGAAAAACATCGACGGTCACCCACTCCACACAATATAAATTCTTACCAGAGAAGGCGTATGCGTGATAGAGAGCAACAAAGGAGAGCATTTGACGCCAGAAACTTGGATTTTCAACGGGAACTACATGAAAGACTACAAGGAATGCAGCGGATTGAGGCACAAGTGACGGGAACCCATCCTCCACCAAACACCCGTGCAGTCACACCCGCATTACCCGGATTTTCACGAGGAATGACACCAACACCACGTGATAGCCGGGGTATTAGTGTAGTTCCTGTTGATAGCCGAGAAATGACGCCATATCGCACCTTTACAAGAGAAAGTACTCCAGCTACCAACATCACACACTCAATTAATACCACACCACGTCAAAGTAGAGCCTCAACCCCAGGTACAGATTATGAGGAAATTGAAATGGAACCCGCAACCAATTCTAACAGATTGGATACGATTGAAGAGGAGGAACACATATATGACTCTCCAGCCAGTACCATATATGAGTCTGTACCAGTAACACCCGAACCGGATCTCCCACCAATACCAACAACACAATACAGAACACGATACGGCAGGCTTATCCAATTCACCAAATTCTTCCAAGCGCGTCATTAAAAATTCTTTATTTTGTTTTGTTCTGCTCTAGTTCTATATATTTATATTATATTTATATGAGTTATACCATTTTCATCTCAGATTTAATAAAAAATATTATGTGTTTTTGAAATTATGCGTTTTTCAATACAAAATAAGATAAACTCAATAAAACGATGAAAACAACTCCGAATAAGCCCAAAAATATCGCAAAATTATCGATTAAAATTAAAAGAGCAATAAAAAATATTTTATTTTGATTAGCACTATAATTAATTAGTTAATTAGCCAATTATCACTATCATTAAATATTTTAAGAGCATGCAAAAACTTAACCCTGGATGGAATCGAAGGCGCATCTGCTGTTACTCAGATTGGCTTCCTATGTACTACACCACAGAGTCTTGTATTGGGAGAGTACGGTAAATTACCTCTATTTGTTCTGGTTGTGTTAGTATGTGTATTAAAGCCAAATACGTTTGTGTAAATAAGTAAAGTAAGTGAATAGCAAGACGTTAATGTTAATGAGATTGAAATCCTGTCTGTCTGTGTGCGCGTTTGTCTGGTTTATTTTAAAAATTGGTATACCGATATCGTGTGATTGTAAAATTTATGTGATGAAATTTTGTAACACAAAGATGCTTTTATTGATGAAACAGTATAAAATGTGTATGCACAAAGGTGATAATTTTATTTTTAATTGTAGTTGTTCTTATTACAGTTCAATACTATATACATATATTAGCATGCATAAATTGAAACTTACTAGACACATGTTACAACAAATTAACCCTCCATCTTACAATCTCAACATTCACAATATCTATGTTAAAGAAATCATATCCAAACATTTTAATAATATGAATTCTATAATACACCCAACAATCATTAACATAAACAGTAAACTAAATGAAGTACAAACTAATGATAGTATCAATAATGTAATATTCATAATACCACTCGCGTAATTACTAAAAGATAAATATGGATTAAAAGTAATTAGTGTGAATGTAGTAAACAACATAAACAATAAATACAATTTAAAATTTACAAGAAAAACAATTGGTAAATCAGAGTAAATAGTCTGAATCTTTATGTAGATAAAAACAACGGTCACTATTGAATTTATTTATCTTACAATCAATCTCATCGTCAGGTTCATCATCACTAACAACCTCCTCCCTTAAAAGTGGAACTGTGTTTGGGTGGTTATGTTTGTTTAACGGGTTGGTATAATATGAAAAAAATAGTCAATGTAACGGTAACTTATATACTTAGAAAAGAGTGATCGATATCTATGCAATAATGTTTGATAGAGTTGTAAGAACTCTGGCCATCGATAAATTGGATACCGTTTTTGAAACCATCTCCATATCTTAAAATCGTATAATCGATGATCTTCGTTAAATCGCTTTCGGTTTCTTTTGTAACATTTCAATACATCCTTCCTGTGCTCACAGCAAAGATAAGGAACACTCTGGTTTGGTGAACATTCATAGCATATAACAGCCGAGCAAGTTTTAAACACACAAGGATATGTTTCATCAGAGCAATGGATTTTCATTCTATAAAAAAAATTACTTATGAACTGGAAACATTCTATTTGCATACTTTTTGCACTTTTGATAATATATCATATTATCACACATTCTAACTACATTTTTGTAAAAACCAGTAACTATATGGTCATACACAATTGGTGAAAACATAGCTAGCTTGAATTTGCGGTTAATATTTACACAACGTGCAAAAATAAAAATTAAAGCATAAGTTACTTATTTGCGGTTGAATAATATGTTGGTTTAAATTAAAATGCTTATAACTAAAACATATTTTACAGTTAAAATCACGTTTCTGCCCTAAAGAATCGAATGTTTGCACTATTACTAAACTACCACGCAAACAAACTAGATGAACGTACCAATGGCCTATTCCACCTTTTTCACGCGTCGTCGTATTTACCAAAACAACGGATGGGAAATTATTTAACACTACTTTCTTTGTTTCACTTTTAGATACTACTGAATAGTATTTTATGAGTTTTTTTTGTTTGTAGAGTTCAAGAATATCGTTAAGTTCATATTCATTCATATTTGTTCTATTAACACGTTACGATTGTTATCAAAGGTTATTTGATTTTGAAAACAGCCATACACCAGTATAGATAATGGTGACGTTAGAGCGCTATCAAACTTAAGCTCAATCTTTAAATTCCCTTCACGGGGTTGATAATAATGATTAGGAATCTTTAACGGTGCGACCTCAAAATAAAATAAAGCTGTTTGATCGCAAAACTCTTCTCTAGATATCATGTTATTACAGTTGCTTTGGGTAAGCCTTCCCGCTAAAGGTATATAAGCTTGCAAATACTTATTATTTGCAAAATCTACATTCATTGTTTGGTGAATAGTAGTATCAGTATCAACCAATACTTGTATTGTATTTACATTGTGATGCCCAAACTCAAAAGGGTTAGATTTAATACTCGAGTTTAGACTATTAGTATCAACTAGCATCACAATAATATACTGCGGAAGCTTCTTGGCAAACAATGAATCTGACATTGCAGACAAACTACCTTTTGCAGCCGAAAAGTGCTTAATTTCGATCCTATCATAGGGTAATTTTGGAACCAACCCCTTGCTTAAGTTATTGTTATGTATAGTAAGTATTTCCGGGTGTGGTACTACACGTTTTACGTAAAACGCTATTTGGTCCAAAACGATTCGAAAGTCGTCATCCTTTACGGATGTTGTTGGGGATATTAGAGCAAAAGAGTTGTCGGCTCTTTTTAGCTTTATCCTAATCGAAACGTAATTTGGTAGAAATTTGTTAGTATTAAAAATTGGATCATTTATTTTGCCTTGCAACTCAAAAGTCTTACTTTTTGCTATAAATTCTGCACGTTTTTTGAAACCCTGATTACCATCGGTTGTATATGTTGTAGAAGTGTCGGGGTAAACTAAACTTCCACTTAACACTGACTCGCGTTCAGATGCACTTGAATTTAGCAATACGTGAATGAATGATTTGTACGGATAGAATCCGGTTGAATTATTAATCACGATATCATTGACTGATATTTGAATATCACTAAATAAACACGATAGGAAATTGTTACAAGGAGAAATAACATCAGTATCTAACAGTTCTGATGAATCTTTTTTTAATACACGCCCTATCACATGGATGTATGATGAATCAAGATCCAAAAAATGCACATTGTTGGCTTGTATATTAAATTCGATAGTTTGCGCATCAGTAATAGTTCCCGTAGGATACACTGGCACAAACTCGGAACTTAAAATGGAACGCTCTAACGGTTGTTCTTGAAAGATTTCAAACTGAGAACTATATCCTATTTTAGATACACTACCCATTTTTTAATTTTTAGATGATGACTTTGACTTGGTATTTTTTTGTTTCTGGGTACACTTTTTAGAGGATTTCTTTATAGTGATTTTTACTTTCTCAAGAGGTTTTGATTTGATCTTCTTGGTGGATTTTGATCGACTGAGTTTGAATCCAGACTCACCACCACCTTTTATAACTCTTTTCTTTTTGCGAATTTTTTGCTCACTTTTTTGTTTGTAATAAATAACGTATGGTGTTTGATTTATTCCATTCCCAGTCATTGACGAGGAAGATGGTGGTTGAAGTTTACAACCGTTAGAATAACATTTAATTTTACGAACCTTCATTTTCTATGTCGAATGTGCAACGTAACTGTAACCGGTTCTAATCCAAGCTCAACCTCGTTAAATGTTTGATTGACAAACTGTATTTGTATTTCAGGTATGTACACTTTACTTACTGGAACATACTGTACTGGATTAAATTGTATATTATCTGTTGAATTGATTAAAGAAATTGGGATAATCTTTAGGACTGGTGCCAATGTAGAGCAATAAAATTGGTCAGTTACAATACTAGAGAGAACTAAGATGTGTTCCCTAGAAGATCTAGCTACTAAATGTGATAGGCTCAACGTATGTGATCCATATTTAAACACTTTTCCAGAACTAACTCCTACACCACGATTGAAAAACCAAGGAAAAAGCACCTCGCTGTATTTATCTTGCACAGATATTTGCACACTTGTTTCATCAACAGAAAAAACAACAGATGTGTTTATGTTGTTAGATTCTAAAGCTAAGTTAATTGATTGCGAAATTGCATCAACCGAGTGATCGTCTGGTTGTGGAATTGGAATTGACAAATCAGTAAACTTAATGATACCAAGCTCAAACACAGGGTCGGATTTTTTTTTGATAACCCTTTTTACAGCATCATCATCCAGTATATTTTTTCCATAATATACACCGTTCTCCTTAAACAATGATTGAGTAAAACCAAGCAACTTTGCTAGATCTTCTTCCAAATAAAACGCATAATTTGGAGGTTGTTCAAGGTTAAATGAAACCATAAACCGAGCTTTGTTATCAAATGTTTGTTGAAATGATACAAATTTTAAAGCTTCACCACCAGTCAGTAACTCCACGTATAGTTTATTAGCTAATGATGTGGATGAAAACCAGCTTGTAGGTTTAACTAAGTATTGCTGGACTGTTGATTGTTTAACTAAGATATTTGCATTGTCTTTGTCATATTCAATCATAGGTGATTTTAATTTTATGGGTGTGTCCAGGTTGTACGAAATCGAAACCAAACCACATTCATAGTCACCCAATTCATAATCTTGAAAATTAAGGGGGACATATAATCGATTCCTAAATCGTTTTGAAGAGTTTGTTAGAAAATATTACAGATTTGAATTTGAGCACAATGTAATAAACATATTGTGTGCAGGAATCATATTATCATTGATTCACTACCTGAAGTTCCTGCTCGTAAAACCCACCCTCCAATAAATTGTTTTGAGTGTCACGTAACTTGTAGGTAATTGGATTAGTAAGTATGATTGAGTGAATAAAAAATGACTCTGTTGACCAGGAAGGTCGAAAACTTTTGGTGAAAATTAATTTTTTCTTGTGAACCTTGACCTCCTGTCCAACTCGTAGTTTTGCTCGCTTAGGTTTAACAGTGTTTTTATATAAATTTGTCCAAACAAGTGAAGAATTTTCGGTTTTTACCGCATCTGCTGGCGATAACTTGTGAGCTGAATGAATTTCTAAGTTATATACATTAACCAAGTGTTGAATGGCGTCGACCCATCGCTTACTCTTGGCGTTTGTAAGATAACGATACACTTTAGCTAGAATAGTTCGGTTAACACGCTCGCAAGTGGAGCTTTTCATAGGAGTGTGCACGTAATAACTTATCACACCATTCTCTTTGAGAAAATCTTGAAACACTTTTCCTAGGTACTCCTTACCAGCGTCATGCCACAATCGACGAGGTTTAACCTTGGCTTGTTTAAATATTTTTATAAACGCCTCCTTTACGCTTGAAGCATGTTTTGTTTTTAGTGGTTGTACGTACAAGAATTTCGAATATATATCTAAACAAATCAATAACCATTTATAATTTGAATTCTGCCTTGCAAACTTTTCAAATGAGATAAGATCTGAACACCAGATTGAATGCGCATAAAATGATACCACACGGCGTCTTCGAAAACGATTTGTGTGCACTGGTTTGTGCAAAGTGTACGCATCTAACCTACTTAACTCTTTCTCAACTTCTCGTTTGTCTTTAAACTTTGACTGGCGTAAAAATCCTGACAAGCTTTTATAGTTTCCTTTTTCGCGAAGATTTAGGTACACTCTTGGTACGTACCGACTGTCCATTTGTGTTAAAACAATCTTCAAATGATAACCAATCAGCGTATTTAAAAGATGATAATTTTGATTTATTCTTTCCACACCCACCTTGTTTTAATTCCCTACTTGTATAAGAAACATCACTGTCACCATCCAAACTGCTCGTATTGCTATCACTTAAAACGCTAGTATTGTCTGCACAAACTCCGATACCACCGCTACTGCTACTACTACTACAACCACCCCCACTTATAATGTCTGTGTGTTTTATATTCTTAGAATTAACCTTATCTATAATGTTTGATGTATTGGCATAACTATCTACTACTGAATCCACACGATCAACTTCCACTAGTTTATATACCTTTGCCATTTTATCCGGTTTCACACGTTATCAATATGGCTTCTTTAATCAGTAAGCTTAAAAGAGAAGCAAGCAAACACTTAAATAATTTCTTACTTTTTAACACTATTTTGCAGATATCTCCTAAGCTTTTTGAATTCTTCAAATTTTTGTGCAAATTTTTGAAAGGTTTTTTATTATCTTCACAGTATGATTGATAGTTTAAAACTACTTCCGCAATACACTTAATCTCTTCTTCTGAAGCATTCAAAATAATTCTGCGAAAGTCTTTGTTATTTTTTGTAATAAGGCTGTTTAAAAAGTCTTTATGTTCAATTACCCTTCTCATTATCTGGCAAATATATTTCTGTGGACTTTTGCAATGTGATTGTATTTCTTACTCTTATTTCCTCCTTCGTGTGATTGAAAAAATCGAGAAAGAGATATCCATGAGGTTTTAACACAGCTCTATTATATGCAGCACGAAGAAACTTTGACTGTTGTGGTGTAAATTGACGGGAAAGAGTTGTAATTACCGATTTATCTCTAACAAGCTTGAAAAGACACAGGAATGAACTGTTCAAGAACGCTGTTCTCAAAGACTTGCAAAACAAATTGTGTATAACGATAATCACTGAACAATTTTGATGTCTTATACGTTGACAGAAAAAGTGATTCAACCAATTAGCGTGTGAACCCTCCAACATATGCATAGCGTCATCACAAATCAAAATGGCGTCTGTTAAATCATGGTTGTCAACTTCTTCAATCCTTGTTAAATATGTAATTGGGATGCCAATTTGATCAAGCTTTTTATACTGATTTCGTGATTGTTGGTAAACGAGAATTATTTTCTTAATTTCCCCACGGTACACTTTACTTAAATGTTCGCAGATACTGATAAAAAGCACTGATTTTCCACTTCCTGAAGGACCAAAAATAAAACCTCCTGATGGGTGATTTAGTTTAAAATCATCCTCAGTTATCATCTTCGCAAACGCTGAATCAGAACTGATTTGAGAACTGCTTTAAACTATGTAATTTATTAAAGCTTTTCAATGTTGTAAATAATGTTTACAAATTAATATGAAGTATTCCATTTCGTAAACTGTTAATTTTATGAATGCATGTAAAAACTAATTACAAAGACATCAACCTTGATTAATTAGCAATTATTCAATCTTTGAATATTGTTTAGTTTTAACATGGTAAAAAGGCAAATTCCTTACAGGGGAAATTTGAAAATTTTTGCAATCGAGACCGTTTATAGCCTTGCGCTTACAAATAACTGTGTAAATTTGTTGATGATGCGATTTTAAACACTTAAAAACAACATACTTTTGGGTTGGAAAATACAATGCTTCAAGATAATCTGACCATTTGGTTTTTGTAGCTACCACGTTTCGCGGGATCCCTTTTATTTTCAATGCTGTGAATTCTTTGTTTTCCCCAATATCCAAAGTATCACGTTGAACAAAGGAAAATTCCCCCGTGGATTCATCATATTTCCTACTCAAGTACTTTACAGCATAAAGCTTGCTTTTCAAAGCAATTACCTCAACTATCAATTTGTTTGCAAATTCGTCCTTGAAAAACCCATTTAAACCCTTATTTTTATTGTTAAATAAGTAGCTAAATAATGGGTCTCGAACATCATAATTACTAAAATCATACCAATATGGATTTTTAGACAATATTTCGTACATATTGTCACAGTAACAATGAAAATAACCTGAATCAGTATCCGTAATGATCAGATTTATTCGTTTAAATAACGGTGTTAAACCAAAATAAAACCAGCGAGCCATGACATTTTTTGAATATGCTAGGATGGTTGTACCAACAGCTATTGGGGATGATAATAAAACCGATCGTCGTCTTAAAACAAATAAAACTATGTTTTCTGAAATAGGTACTACATCTTCCAACAATGGGTTTTTTGCAAAGTATCTTAGTTTTCCTCGAGTTGTAACCACGCGTATATTCTTTCTGTTAAAATGATTCTCTAAACACTTTCCATAAGCCTCATTTACGCTGGATTTAAATAGGGAGCGTTCAAACGAATTACGGGCGTTAATTTTATGTTCTGTCATATTTTTAATATACGGTTTTGCCCATTGTTTTTGGTAGAAAAATAACAAAGCGTGTATCTTGGATATTTTAATACCCAATTCTTGGTACAACTTTAGAGTTGACAAATGAGCAACAAAGTGAGACTTATTTGACAGATCGCAGATTAATCTAGTTACGTTATGTAGTTCATTGCCTAAACCCAAATCACGCTTGAGTTGTTGTTGATATGGGCTTAACTCACTTTCTAACACATTTCGATTTACAGGCATAAGCGGCCATTCTTCTAAATAACTATGAATACTCTCGGGAACTTCCAAATCCACATCTGCAAAAAAATTATGATCTCCTTCATAATTGAAGTCATCAATAAATTTGAAAATATCATTTTTAGTAATTTTATCAATATCAACCCCTGATATTAATTTGTAGCCACCCACAGGCAAATAACCCTCCCAACCTCGAGCATAGAGCCCATTGCAGTCAAAACCGCCAATAAAGGAGCTGGGTTTTTTGGGGTCATAATTTGGCATCAATTTGTGATTTGCGACAGCTCTGCGAGTAGAACCCATCTGCGCTACACCACCAACCTTGCTCCTATTTAAAAACGCGTAATGCTCCATACTATTTAAATTTTGAAGCTCTACATTGGTTGCTTTTAAACAGCTGTTATACACGTATTGTGACAAACTTATAAATTGGCAAACATCAAGACCATGGATTTTATACATCTCATGCCTAAAATGATTATATACACTTCCTAGAAGGGCAACATCAAGCGTAACATATAAGCGACACATGTCACCCAACGTTTTTATACCTAAAAATTGCCATAACTTTTCTGCTTTCTTGTAATCATTCATATTAACTGGTTCCTCTTTCAAATCATTATAAAAATATTTAGGATTCATTATATCGGTACGATTGAAGTCGTGGAAGCTTTCTACCGAAGTGTACGGGAATATTTGTTTTTGAAAAAGTAACCTAGAATCTAATCCGTTGTTTATTGCTTCTGCGAAAATTTCCTCTACTATTTTAAAATTGTGCGAACCATTTCCACCATCGTACACAGTGTTTACAATGCTGTCTAAAGAACTCTTTAAGAACGCGTTTGAATCAATAAGTTGAAGAGCTCCAATTTGAATGCTTGCAAATTTTTCTGAAGAGCGTGGTGTAATATGAATTCTTTCACCTTTCAGTTTGTCAAATATTTGACATATAAATTTAAAGTCGTACGCTGACCCCGCATGAATGGCAACTGGAAACTTAGAGCAATACTTTCCTTTTGCATTACACGAACTGTGTGCATAGAACAAAAAGTGAAAGTTAGGGGTGTGGGCATGGTGATGTACTACATTGCATCTATCAAAATCTCTTGTTGTAAATTTACGATTACAGAACCCACAATACTTTAGCTTACTGTTATTTCCATTTAATATATCGTTTGTATCAACACTAGTAAATCGCATTATCTTTTTAGACTGATCTTGAAATTCCTGAATTTGTTTCGTTCTGATTTTGGAGTCAGCAATAATTTCCTCAATCATTTTGAGAGCAACATTTTCATTTTCACTTTTTTGAAGATATGTTTTCCAGTTCACAACTTTACCTTCCCATGATATACATGCAAAACTGTATGCAACCGGTTGATGTAGAGAAATTCTTGTAGAACACCCGTTTTGTATTTTTATCCTTTTTAAGGAACTCTCAAAGTCAGCAACATAAAAAAATGCTGCCAACTGTGTCTTTTCCATTGCATCAAATTTCAATATGGGATTTCTAGGAAACCTAGCTTTCCCTTCCAAGGTCATACACAAGTCTCCATGATTTTCAAAAGAGCTTTTTTTGTTAAATGTTGAAAAACATTTTTTACATATGTATTGAGCTGACTTATTATCACTTCGAATCAGCGCTCCTAAGTTATTGATTAAAACAAAATGCCCTGTGGATTTTTTCTTAGAAGATTCAGTCAACAACAATAAGTCTAGCTCAATTTCCCTATCCTTAAATTTAGAAATGTAAATAGGATAAATGTGCTTTAATAAATAACGCTGATTTAGTACAAAGCGTTTCCACTTCGCTAGATTATTTTGTTTTGGTAAAGGAGTTTTTGGAGATTGGAATGCAAAGACTGTTAGAGAAATTCTCTCATTATCCTCTTCAAAAATACTAAACTGGTCAACCGTAACTGGATACGTAATACGAGAATCATTAATTTGTTTTAAAATATGAGGCTTTTTGTAAGTTTCTACTTTTTTATTAGTCAAACTTCTCTTTGGTCCTAACACTGGTGCTAACTTAGCACAAACACACCACTTAAAACATTTTAAGTGGTCATTGGTAGGATTTTTTTCAAGATTTCGAATGTTTAAAATTGCACCACTTTTTTCTTTCGATTTCAATATATTGGGTGTGTTACAATACATTGAACCACGCAAAACTCTGAGGAATAATGTCTTCATTGTGAAATTAGATATATATTCGATAATGTGCCCAGATTGGTTTAGAACGAACCTTTCCACAGCTAACTCGATTTTCTTTGCAGCCGCTTCAATTATTGTTGGGATCATATCAGGTCTTAAAATTGAATGACCAAAAGAAACAAAATGAGGAATTGGATTTGTGAAAACTTTTGATTCCGTTTGAATATCAAAACGTGAAAACATAATATCCATGGAAAAAAATACTCGATACTGCCGTTTTGAATCTAATTCTGCAAGCAATATTTTTACAATCTCGTCATAGATAAATGAGATTCCATCACTAACTTCTTTAAAATTAAAATCCTCCATATCAAGTGAAAAGATAGATAAATCATCGCTAATAAAACTGTACTTTTTAAAATTAATTTCAATGTCATCATGGGACAACTCCACTCCATTTCCAACCAATAATTCTGCATTTTTTTCCGGAAAATGTTCCGGGTGTGCATAAAATAGATGTAAATCTAATTTACCTGGTTGTTTGGCCACGTTCTCGTTACAATAAGGACAAATTTGGGTTTTGTATGCCTGGTTTAAATTCATATGAGGAATATTGCGACAAATGTGCGTAAATAAACTATCAGATTATTTAACCGAAAAACTTATTGAATTATTTCTGTACACTGTAAAACTTATTACACCATATAACATATGCACTAGCAAGTTTGCACTGAACACCAATAAATCACCCTTTAAAATTTTTGTAGTTGTTCTGACAAAAGTTAAGAGATGAGTGTGAGTTGCAAATGCAATTATGAATGCCAATGCAAGAGATCTGATGGTTACCTTGAATAATATTTTAGGTATGAAAGTTTTTTACGTTCTATTGAGTATATAAAGGCGTAAACATCCTTCTCGCAAAATCATAAGCGTGCTAACTCTTCAACTAAATTCATTAAGCTTTGAAGTGTTAAAGTGTTCTATTGTGAATAAATAGTTACTGATTGTATAAAAGAATGGAGTCTGATTTATATAAAGTTTGGGGTGTTACTGATGAAGTGTCTAAAGTGGCAAAGACAGAATCTCTCTTCTTTCGTCTTACCCCATCGAGGTACTTACGTAGGGTTCAAACTAGAGTGATTGATGCAGACGAGCAGCTTGTGAAGGTTGAATTGTCAGCAAATGGAAGGGTTGCAAAATGTTTTAGCATTTATCTTTCCCCATCATCGGATTTGTATAAAGAGATAGAAAATATCTATAATTCCGTATCATCTACATATATGGTAAATGTGGAAGCTACAGCTGTAAATCAGTCACGTAAATAGCTTTCAACTAAATAATGCTGCACAAATTTATTAGATTAAAACATTAATTTTGCAAATTATAAAATCTTGATTGAATATTTTGATAACAAAATGCAATTTTAAAATTGTAACATAGGTTTAAAGGGTGAGTCCTCGTGATTCCAATACCTGCAATTATTGAAGTGTTTGTTTGTAATTGTGTATTATAGTTAAAAATTTTGTAATAAAATTACCTATAGTTTCTCAATGAAAAAAAAAGGGTTGGGGTTGTGTGGAGTGTTGGGGTTCTAGTATAGCATGGGTAAAACTGTGGTGTTGAAAATTTCGCCTCCTATTTAAAGTAAAAATGTTTGTAATAACTTATATGGAAACACAAACAACCGATAAAATTATTATTTTAGCATATATAAAAACTCTTACTTGCAAAGTGTTTGATATTTTGAGATGTATACAACCCATTTACGTAAAACATCCCACAGTCGGTGTCATGGAGGACAACATGTCTAGCAATAAGAATTCCTCGTATTGGTGGAAAGGGGAGACAGGATGTTTCCAGGGAATCATCTTGGGTATATTTCACGATGAAAAAGGTTGGTCCGGATGTGCAAATGTGACACTTCTCCATCTCTATCGGAGGAAGCTTATTTAAAAGACACCTTTCTTGTAACCCACTGGAAACAACTATGGCTACCAACATTAAGAAAATAAAATTCCGAGACATTGTGTGATTGGATTTTGGAAAAATATCAAAGAGAATTTAAAGGGTTGTGGTGTTGGTTTAAAGTTGAAAGTGTAACTGCAAACGTTTTGAAATATAATTTGATTAATACTAAAACTAATCTTCGTGTTTGACGTACTACCACTACTACTCATCATGATAAAGAATTTACATTTATGATATGCAGATATAATAGTGTTTAGCGTGCTCTAATTTTCCAAACACAATGATTGCATAATTGATTGCAACTTGTATGAATGAAAAGGATACATTACTTGGTTTGGTTTTTATGCATTTCATGTGTATCATGAATGAATGTGATGATACATCGCGTTTTGCTTTTCATTGATAAGAATATTAAGTGCTGTATTTTCATAAATCAACAACCAGTTTCATAATTGCGATTAAATTAGTGATTTGAAATGAATAAAATAAAAACTTCTATTCCTTTGCTGTATGTATCCAACAATCACATCTTTTTTGTTAAAGTTAGATGAAAGCATAAGGTTTCCTTTTGATAGTTTAACGAGTATCTGTAATGGTAAAATAACTATTGATACATTATATGAAATTCGAGTAAGCAAGTTTTCTGACGAATTTGTACCTTGCGATTCTGCTGAAGATTAATAAAATACGCATCCAGGTCAACGGTTGCAAAAACTGTTATCAGGTGTTTGTGTGCATGTAGTACAAACAAGGTTTTGATGACGAGTAATCAATAATTACTTGTAAATTAACAAAAAAAAACCAATATTATCTCAATACATACAATCGACAGTTTACTTTAGCTTTTAATTTATCTTACCTAGAAATTTGTTGGAAAATATATCAACATATACAGCATTTTTGATAACCACACTCACAGTATTTATGACAAATTCATGCCTAGTTAAGCGAAACATTTTCTTGTTATAAAGTAATCGCCTCAGAGACATTACTCCTCTGCATGCTTCTAGGTACTTATAACAAGTTCCATGAACTGTTTCATCCTCAATCGGATGCACCAACACGGTTTCCTTTGTAAGCTTAAACAAACTATCCAGCATAACTGACACTAATATATAAACGTGATTACAAAACCACTCCTTGTGATTTACATCAGACGATATTTTATTCATTTTTATGTATTATAGTACTTGTGTATCGAATATAGTGCTACCACACCCAAAATGGAATAAGTAAATGATGAAAATTATAAGTATAAAAAATGAAAAGTTGCTCAATTTTTGTTGTTTTTTCAATCCACTTGCTGCATAAACAAAAATGTCCTACAATTATAAGCTTTTTTGTTTAGTATGTTTGCATAACAATATTGCTAAATCGTAAATAGTGCTACCAAAACCACAATTAGAAAAAACTAAACTATGAGAAATCGTAAGAAAATCTCATTCTTCTTGCTTAAAGAACAAAATGATACTAAAATTATTCTTTCAGCTTACTCCAAATTTTCTTCATCAACCAATGGATAAGGAGATACAGCTTCGTAAAGGTCCACCTGTTGATTCGCTTGGGGTGTTTTGATGCTGTTTGCAACTTCATAATGGTCAAGTTGTTGATTAGCTTGAGTTGCATTGATGCATGGTGCAAATTCGTAAAGGTCCAACTGTTGATTTGGTTGGGATGTGGTGAAACTGTGTGCAACTTCGTTTGATTGTATGTTATTATTTAAGTCAATGTTGTTGCTAGCAACTGGTGGATGCGATAAATAATCATCATCTAAAAATTGTAAAAACTGCAATAGAGTCAGCATGACTCTGTGTTGGCTATTTAAAAATCATGCATCATGCATGCAAATGAAATCCAAGTGGAATGCAGAATAATATTATGTGAAAA
>JAHZNG010004653.1:0-34821 GCA_027744375.1 Orchesellides sinensis
CAGAACTTTTGTCTTGCCTTCTGTAAAGCTCGTAGGTCCAACAAATAAACAATTTTTTATTGCTTCAAGGATCGTTTGACGTCATGACATGGCCTATTGCTACCATGAAATGTTCCTAATATTTTTTGATGTTCCGAATTATACCGTAGTACAATATGATGCAAGCTATCACATTTCCCTCAGAAACGGAGTAATTTTACTTGGTTGGGAGGATGGACAACGACTACGTTGAATAATTCAGCCCTTGTCGTAGTGCCCACAGAATACCGGGGATATGTGAAATCCCCAAAGGAAAGCTACGACGTTCCCCAAGAGAGTGTTATTTAGGAATCGCAAAAATAGCCACAAAAACGGCAAAATGACCAAGCCACGCTGTCGTAAACCTGATCCGCATAATGTTGTCTGTAGAGACCTTTTCCCTCCAGCGCCACGATGTCTACAAGGGTTGGCTTGCTCTGGCAATCACCTACACAAATATAATATATCTGTATCTACTTTATTTCTGTGCACCCTCCCGCTTCGAGAATGATTATTGTTTGTATAATCGTTTTCCTTGGTATTTTCAAAGAATAGATTGAATTTTTATGCACTTTCTTTATACATCCTCCATGCCTCACCAACCAGCATATACTATTTCTATTGTACAAAGAGAAAACAGATATGTATATTGCAGTTTAAACTTAGTCACACAAAACGAATGGACATGTCTTTGCAAAACTAAAATCTATATATAATCGAGGGTGGATCATAGAATACGATTACGATCAAAACTCGTGTTGCGGTCTCTCGCAGAAGTTTTTTACTATATATATATATATGTATATGTAGTAATTACTACTTGTTTGGTGATAATGCTGTAATTTTAGCTTTAGGTAACTTTTTGTAGCATCCACATTTGCCATTGAAACTCCAAGAAAACTTTATCTCCATTGAAAAGGACGCGATACGGTATTATCATGTGATATGACCGTAGTAATATTTATGAATTTCTTTTTTATGCTGTGTGGTTGTTTGGCGAAATGAAAAGTTGGCAGCACGAAGTGAAAGCAGTAGCTTTTGCTGAAGCGATTCAACTTGTTTATATTATAATGCTGCTGAAGATGTGAATGACTGAAATTGCCCAAATGTCACTATAATATAATACAGAATAGTATTTCCATTCCATGTCATTTCCCTAAATATATCCCAACTTAGGTACTTTTTTTCAGTTTGTTTGTACACAGTTACCGTTCATTCAGCACATACGCACGACACATTTTTTCGCAGTATGATACCAACACCAACTGCTGTTCTACCTGAAAAAGTTTATACGGGCATGTTATGCTCATTTAATATTCTGCTGATGTTGCTAGCTGAGATTTTATAACTTTTTACTTGCCTAAAATATATGTTCCGGATGAGCCATGAGAAAACTATTATCTGTTGTAAATCAAAGGCAGTAGACAAAGTTCCTCACCTTTACAAACGTTACTTTTAAATAGAAAACTTTCAACGAATGAAATAACAGTAAACACTTATACAGTTAAATACAAACAACCTTGGCATCTTGAGCCTACATAAATATGTACACATTATACTAACTTATTTAAGATCATAACTTTCTCTTGTACATTAAATCAACGATGCATCTATGAATATCAAACTGATTTGCCCCTGATTCTCTATTTTCGCATCACAAAATCTACCTTGAACTGTCTTTTGGTTATAATGAACAGATACTTAACTCTTGATTAATAAGTATTATTTTCGTGACATTTGTCAAAAAGTTCGCATAACTAAACTATAAACAGAATTAGATAGAAATAAGGATAATAAAAGACGTAATGTATTGTGGTGAAAGAGAAAATTGCATAACTAAAAATAGGAAATAATGCACATGAAATAACCGCGCTAAAACATGCTTACATATTATACAAAACCTTGACTTGACATCTTTGGGTGAAATTTCTTGTAAGCAAAGAAAATCTAAAATAGGCCTTATAAAACATTTCCTAAATAATCCCTTTACCTCGCTAACTTTGGAGAAAGTGAGTTGGTGATATTAAGATAACAGAGTGGAACGACACACGACATGGCACATGTATGTCTTGAAGGCAGGAAGCTGTGCATTTTACTTGTATTATGTGTTTCTAGGACTTAGAACCCTTCCTGCATTCAGATGTGCACTTACGTATTCTTGTCAAGTCTTTCCATCTAGTTTTTACCCCGAATGCTGATACCTTTCAAAATTATATCCTGTTTCTTTTTAACGAGCCGTTTTTGTCCATTTCCCACAGCTACCTTAGGAAGAATATAAACTTGATTTCGATGGTGAAAAATGGATTACAATTGGAGCTCCCTTAGAAGGTTATTTCAGACACGGGAAACATCCCAAATGCATGGGAAAGTGTATAGAAGGAAACAAGGTTACATTAGCGCTATAACCCATTTTAGGATATATGCCGGTATTGTGCTTTATTCGCTTTTAGTTAAGAGTGATGACGCACTGTAATACTTTCCTTTCACCCGAAAATGAATGGAGAAGAGCAGAAGATGGAAAATCCAACATTTCCTTTTTAATAAAATTTGCAGTAAACTTAAACTCAGGACAGTAGATTGTGTGCGCGTGAATCAGAGGTTTTACGACACAATCATTCAGTTTTCTATTCAACAACCGTCTAAGGATAAGCTAAGATAACGCTAAAAAGTAAATCCGTTCAAATCTAACACACCACTTTGTATTTGAAAACTAAGAGTTATAAATATATAAATAGCTTATTATAGTACTATGGGATGTACATATATGGCCATTGGAGAGAATCTATTTTATGCCAGTTAAAAGGGCTTTAGCAGTAGAGCTATTAGACATACTATTATTCAATTGATATAACATACATGCCTATACACCTACACTATATTCGATGACAATGAAACTCACATAGGTTTTCACTGAAATTCCAATTTTTGTTGTTTTCAGAACTCGCAACAACTTAAACGAAACGTGAAGGCCGTTTTAACTACAATGCTGGTTTTGGGAACGTATATAATTGGATGGATGCCTGCGATCTTGTTTTCTCTCATTGCTTGCAGTGACTGTGTATACACTCCAGATTCGGTAAATTCATATAAAAACGTCAACCAGCTTGTTTCATTCATTCATTGCTCCTCAGTAACGTAATAAGTTCTGAGAATTTGCGCACAAAGTTATATTCAAAATCAAATAATAGACTGCATATCAACAGAGACTCCTCGCTGTCTCTGGTATTTCCCTTTGTTATGGTACTTTAAAAAGGGATGCCAAAACTTTCAAGATGATTCTATGAACAAAGGCAGATCAAATAATCCACACACTATTGAAAACAGATCATTGAGACGCACTCAGAATAATAAATTTTTTCTAACAATATTTCAGCTACCCGTTGCTCTAAGATATTCCATGGGATTCATTACAAACTTGCTGGTTATTCTCAAAACGCTTGTGGACCCTGTCATTTATGCTGCTCGCATGTCAGATATACAGGTACTTTGTATTTTTACAAGAAATCCAAACAATTCTGAATGTTTTATTTAATCAGAATATATATTCGATTTTTTGCAGATGGCTCTAAAAAAGATGCGCTATGATATCATGGTAAAATTCTGCAAGTCCTGTGCCCCAGCGACTCCACCCAACGATCGAGGGTACTACCTTAATAGCCCTTCAGCTAGAACGTATTTCAAAAAATAACCGTTTAGATAAATTCTATAACGCTTGCCAAAAACGTAGCGCTAATGACCGTGTTTGTATTTCTGTTTTGTGTCTATCAATGTATCTCGTTCTTTCGCCGCTGTTTGCTCACAAATATGGCTAAACATGCTATGTCACCTTTCTCAAATAGTTGCTCAAAATTCAACAGATCCTTCTACGATACAAAATCTATGCGAATGTCCAGTTTTGGCTCACGTTCAAGTTCTCGGAGAGCTCCCAATGCGGCTAATGCTAGTTTAATCCATCACTCAGATGGGAATCAAATCCATCACAATCAGCATTCTCATAAACAACTGAACCAACACAATGGAACTGGAAGTAATGGATATTTGTCATATCCTTCTGAGACGTGCTCCAACATCAGGTCTCATCCAAACACAAACGGAAGCACCAGGAGGTCATTTATCCAAAACTCCCAACCCCCGCGTTTGATTAATAGTAAATCCGCATTCGAGATGACAGAAATGAATTAAAACTTGTAGTTCTCATTCATACTTGTATAATTTATCGCATACTAATTATTTTGTGATTTGCAACCTATTGTTAGATGTTAGAAACGACGTAGAATGTCTATGTCCACGCAACTTTTTTGTACTTTAACTCACTCAGTCTAAATATGGGTTTAGACTCGTCCTTTATGGTGCACGGAATAGCTTATTAGATAAAAACATTCTACGTACATTAGTACACCTTTCGCCGAGTGTTGATTTTATATTTCCACACTTACCAAAAAGTACGAAGATATGGCGAGTTTAAAAACGTAGGTTTAGGTTCAGAAATGTTATTGATTTTGTGTGGCAAATACATTAACACCACAGGAACTTTTACCCTTAAAAAGTTCAGGTCTGTTCGACTTCGAAACACAATTTAACGCTAGCTAAACCTCACTCACTCACTGTTTAACCCTGTGGGATCTGTGTACAACTTTTACATGTTATTATAACGTTTTGTAGCTGTTTTATTATGATATGACGTGACCGATGTGATTAGTAGTATTTAGTGATTCCCACGAGCCCTAATAATACCGTTTAGTCAGAGATTCTATTTTTAACTTTTTGTATTAATTATAAATAGCGTAAGCCTATACACATTATACGGAAATATAAGCTATATACACGTGTGAGCATTACTTGCAAGTAAGTATGTATACGTGGAAAATTACAAAAACAAAGAACTACGGTCAATTTATAATCAATGCCCACAATTTGCAGATTTTTGTGTTTAAAAAAGATTGATTTTGATTTAGTGGACAGATAACAGATGCAAGCACAGATAACTTCGGTATGGCAATTGTATATGAGAATATGATGTATTTGTGATAGCTGAAATTTTACTTAAAAAAGCAAACTTTATAGTATAGTAGTTAAAATAAATAGCATATATAATTTCCTCTAAAAATTTGCAATGTCCCTAGTCCCTGTGACTGATTTCCGAATTGCAGTTGACATATTACTCAACTTAGACTTCAGGAATTCGCTTTATAAAGGATTGTTTTAATTGTTACATAAAGGAATCTGCGTCGTCAGAAAACCTTAACCCTTATTGTATTGTATTGTATTAATGGTATTGTATGATTAAGGTGATACATTTAACGTTGTACTGTAATTGTATGAAACATTGCCGACATGAGAACGTAAAATTTAGCTTGTTTCGGAATTTACTAAAATATTTTGAAACGGTAAATACATGCCCGTTTTCAGAATTACGAGTATCGGATTTCTCCTGAATGTTTACTACGAAGTCTGAAAGATTTACAAAATACTGCTACTGCTATGTAAGAAATTTTCGAAATACAAGGTGCATGCATAGTATTACGATATTAAAAATGTGTGATTAAGGGTAATAAAAAGTGGAGAGGTCTCGTAATATTATGTATATGTATTAGTTTAATAAATGTATGTCAGAGAGATATTACTGACTTATACATATGTGTATAAGAAACTTCGCATGCAAAATGTGTACCTTCAATTCAATCACGGATTAATTTTGTGTATGTAATAAATTTTTAAAGCAGCCAATAACTAAACAATGAAAACTTACTCTCCATCCACAGCTTCAACAACATCATAATCCATGCCCATGATTTCCAATGTATTTTCCATTTTTGCTAGTCGATCTGGACGGCGCTTTAAATTGATCAGGTATATCTTATCAAAGCCAATAGTGGACCGATGAATCTCATCAGCTAAGAATTTTTTGAATACAGGAGATGCTTCCAAAGCAGGGTTCCAATAAGCTAAATTAAACATAACAAATTATTACTAGTGATGCATCTCTGATAACATAAGAAACTACAACACTTCCCATAAATCTTTTTGTGCCCTGCACACAGTTTTAATTGGCAGTAAAACTGTATTTGCCACACTCATTTTAAAATATGCCAAAAATTTAAATGCTGCAAAAAATTATTATTTTTTACATACTTGCAACTTCTACGCGGAGATTTATCATTTGATCATAGTCATGTCGAAGAGGCGAGCTTTCATCCAAAGGAGCCAAAATGTAGCCGTACTCTAGGTCATTGCAAATTTCCATTGTTATATTAAGCAATTTGGCATTTTCGGCAAACAGAATCATGTCGTCTTCTGGGATAGACTCATTAAAACGTTTAAAGCCAGGGACTTCTCTTTTTCTAATATCCATTAGAACTGCACTATTTATCAGTGGTACTGGAAAGCAACCTGTTTTCTTATAGTCAATGATATCCTTGTACTCTTCAGTTCGAACGTAGTAATAATTCTCTATTCCACCCCAAAAATTACTGTACATTCCTCCCGATAGAAGCATTGGCGCCACGAGAGGTTTCTGTTTTTCAATTAGATGACGAAGTGTTTGATTGTTAACGATGAATGCATCTGCATCTAAAAACTATGCAAATATCAAAATAAAATTTGAATATTTTTTCCATTACAAAGTAGCATGCATTTATACTGTACATTATTCAAATATTTCTCTTACCCAAATATAGTCAGCCCAAACTTTTCTTGCTAACTTAATGGCTTCTTCTTTCAGTCTTATGACATGACGAAATCGCTTAGGTGTCCATGATACTGGAGATTCCCCTTGATCGGATTGTCTGTTCGGAGGAGAATCAGTTATTGACACCAAAACGGAGTGATACTTTCCCCATTCTGCAACCTCTTTTTCCCAAGCTCGCAAGATATCTGGTGTGGCATCTTCATTGTGATCACTTTTGATCCTTTTAAATTAGTCAAACAAAGTAAAGTAGGAATTTCATCATTTCCAATTAGAAAATGATTATTAGCTGTAAACAGTCAATATAATATTCATTTCATAATATCTTTTGCCTGCACTTACCATATTGCAATGCGATCTTTTGGATAATCAAGTTTGTCGATGAGAGTTAAGAAGTAAGGCAGTGTGTGCGCTTTATTGCGAGCAAGAACAGCTATAAACACGGTTGGCTCAAAGGATTCGTTGTTTGCATTTCGATTTGCGTTAACGCTCTGAGGAGGAACTACATAGCCACTTTTTTGGGCCAAAATCGCTGTGACTAGAAAACTATAAAACATTGACAAACGTAGGATAGCTGCAGTTGTGAAGTTACTCTGAACATGACTTCCAGCCATTTTAAAAATGTGAAACGTAGTACAATTAAAAGGGCTGCGTCTTGGAAAGACCGTTTTAATGTAAGAAAATACTAAATTATCGGGTTATTTTGTATGCAACAATGGGACAGCGGTCTGCCGTATTTGTCTATCCCAGAAAAATTTCGCAACAAAAGAACAACAAAGTTCTTCCACAAATTGAATTCAATTTAATTTTGAGCTAGTTTGCGCTAATTTCAATATGTCAACCGAATTAGGCTTGTGGAGTGGGTCACATGCAAACAAGTTTCAACTTTCAACGGCAAATTGCAATCCAATTCAGACACTTAACAGAATGCGAATTTATTTTCATGCGAAACAGCATGCATGCCAAATATTAACTTAATCCTGGTGTCTTTGATTACTATTGCCACAAATTGGAGCGTTGTTTACACGGGTTCACATCTTGGTTGAGATTACAGAGAGAAAGTTCACAGTTGAACAAACTTCCGTGTATTAGTCGAAACCTTTGGCTGTCAATGAAAATGCACACAATTGAGATTATATATTTGTTGTCCCACTACACATAACAACTTCAACATTTACATTACTATGATGGAACGTGTGTACAAGGCATGACAAGGATATTGTTTGTATAATTTTAAAGCAATTTATATTCAATCGATATCAGTATAAAAAGATGTATAGATCACAGCCGTCCAAGCCATGTTTTGGAAGTCTAGTCCGTCTGTCGTAATGTTTATATTGTCTGATCGTCTGCAAATACCGCTTCTCCATACAATTTCATCTAGGGATGGCTTCCTCTTATGCTCTGGAATGTTTGAATGTTGTCGCTGTACGTAATGCTTCAAGAAGTAACCCATTCACATAATCTTAGGAAGGATGCATAAAAAAGCAATGAATTGAAAGATGTTGTCATCTTTTTACAAAGCTAAAGTACAATCCAAGAGGCATATGTAAGATGTATTTTTAAGGTCTGGCCTATTCAATTCAAGGAGTGACATTTCCTATTTGATCTTTATGCAATCTCTGACTCTGGCATCTAGTTACATAATAATATAGCGTTTGCATTAACATGATCATTAATCATGGGAGAGTATATCCTATGCAGCATTTACCAGACTTAAAACCATTTTTTGCGCTTACTTTTTAGAAAAATATAAACATAAGTGATTATCAGTACTGAGAAGTGTTAAGATAAAGTCTGAGAAGGGAAAATTATGTATTAGGTACTTTTCATCAGGATGCTTACATATTGCTGCAACTAAATTAAGCTGATAGCTTATGGCTGGTGGCGAGTGAATAGAAATAGTCTCAATTGCAAATCCAGATTTAAGAATTAGAATAATATATGAGATATGCACATGAGAGCTATACGTCATGCAGTTTAGATAGGACAATGTATGTGATAAATTTGATGTTCCATCATAGAAAACATACTCAGCAACAACAATAATTTTATTTTTTACATTTTACATTCATCCTAAGATTAAAAATTCAGAGTTCAGTTTGTATTACATACAGACTTATTTGGTTAATAATACTGGGTCAAACAAACAACCACAAGTTAATAAAGAAAAGTCTTGGTTCCACTTAAATTACCAAACTAGAGAGATAAAATTAAAATGACTCATGACTGCAAATCACACTTCGGTTAGTATTTAGTATTAATATTGGTCAGAGGAGACTATAATGTACATTTTACTACATTTAAACCTAAAACTAAAACAATAATACAACAACGTGTCAAACGAGCTTCAATGCTTTGATATATTTCCTAATAAATGTCATGAGTTAAAATGAAGTTATACGGTTAGATCATTCATATTCCAGTTCACTTACAATCTACTGTTTTTTTCTTATACAAGCGATTAAGCTGTTTTCATCCTAATTGTCGCTGTTACTAGTTTTGAGAAGGCAAAATGTATTGTTGCTTCCAGTTTTGTTTCTGATATTACGGCAAAGTTTTTCTTATAATGCACATTTTTCCGAGGCAATCGACTGTTTTATAAAGGCATTTTAGAAAGCGTTATATAACAGTTTACTTTGTAATTACATTAATGTAGAGATTTTACAAGATACCATTCTTGGACTTAACTGTACATTTCTAAATTCAACTCATTCAAGGTTCCGGCCTTTTGACAAAATATATGGTATATACGTATTACTGCTTCTCTAATTAACGCTTTATATATATATCATGAATAATATCAGGAATTGTATCAGTATTTGAAAGGGATGTTTTGTTTTTAGAAGGCAACAATAATTACAGTTTATGTCGGTATACAGTCATGTAGGTACACAAATGGACGATGAAAACGGAAAACAATAAATTACTTCCATTTCATTCATCAAAAAAATACACAAGGTTCATATAATATAAGACAACAACTAGATCGATCAAACTCCAATAAAGCATCGCTTTCTACTATTCGGCTTACCCAAAAAGTTTATATTTGTCCGGTCCTACATTAATTTATCTTACATTGCACAAAATAAACGCAATAATTACAACAAGCTCCCCTTTTAATGTTCTTTCTGAAGAGATTAAAAGAAATCTGAAGTTTTTGTGGTATTTTATATTTGTCATTGCATGTGCTCGAAAGCTTTTTAGCTTTGCTCAACCAATCGCCTCTTTGCTCGGCTGTTGGAGTATCCTCCTTGTGTCTCTGCACGAATCGCTTGTCTGTAACTGGTGACACATAAGATGCAGTAAAAGATGACGAGCGACGCAATGGAAACAAACGTCACTGTGATAACCATCCGATCCAGCTTCCATTCAAAAATAATAGGAACCAGGATCCATGCAACGTGCACAACGAAGCTGAGAAAAGTCATCAACAGCCACAGCACCGTTCCGCGTGTCGCTTCCTAATGGACAGAAATAATAATAAAAATGAGACGAGTTCTGGTGATAAATAAAAAATTCCTTTGCACAAATATCCATTCCCATTTCCAATTTGCAAGCTAAAGCTATGCAAATACAAACATCCGGTTCTAAATGACACCAGTGTTAGCTAATGCAATAACGTCTGCGTGCCAAAAAGCTGAGTCGTCTTTGTTTGCAAAAATGTGCGTGCTTTCTTACCTCCCATGTTGCGTAGAGGAGTGAGAAGCTTGGAATTGAATGGATGGCTTGTATGGCAATGGTGGCAATTAGCAAGATCTGATAAGCTGTAAGATAAACATATGTAAACATGCTAAAATGTAACCTTGCATGTAACTTGAAAATTTAAGGTAGTCTTAAATTAGTGTTTGGCATTTGAAAATGCTTTTATTGTTAACATACGGTATGGATCCTGCGGTGGATCAATCCATTTCAAGTGTGGCACGTGCAACAAAAGCACAAGAAGTAAAGATGCGGTGATTAGGAGATCATATACCTGAAACAAGAGGAGAGTTTCCGGTTATGCCAATGTTCTAACTGCTTTTACCAAATTCATAAGAAAACTTAGACACAGAAATAATGATTAACCATACCATTGAAAAGATTGCAATGTACTTCGTCCCAGACCTTAGGTCAAAAAGTCCGCAGCAGCTATTGACTAGTGCCATTTTCCAGAATTTGTGTAGATTTCCAAGGCAGACTTTTCTTTCAAAAAGTTAAACCTGAACCTAACTTACGGTAGATTGTACAGGACTTGGTTTCATAAGCCGTTCCAGGAATTTAAATCAAGTAGAAAAAAACGTAATGGTAATACTGAATCCTCTAGCTAGGTTAAAAATTCTTCTGATGAGCTTGCATAAGCACAAAGCGGTCTTTGTCTCGTAGGTTTCTGCGAATGAAGTGCAAACTGGTATTTCGTATGTAATTAGATCAAATTAATGACAATACACTTAGGAAATACAGATGCCCATGTAACAACACACCGTTATTTTCTTAACAAAGATAAACTTTTTGGAGATCGCAATGATGCAAAACAGATTTGATTCTTGAATATAAAATAATGCAAAGAAAGACCTCAAGTTGTGATTGGGATATGTGAACTGATCAAAACACCATCCAAGTATTCAAGATGAGTTCTTGCGTGCGTATGCTATGTTTACTGTGCTAATATGTAATTTATTGCAGAGAGGATACCAAAGCGTTTCAACAGTTTTCACTTTTTATTTCATTAAAATTAATCACAATGACAAATCTCCTTATTGCATATGCCAGATCAAGATTAAAACAGATTGTCACTGAGGAACACACAAGAAACCACTGATGCTGAGTCGCCGTGTGTGCCTAAGCTTGGTATGTGCATCATCATCATCATCTTCACCATTTTTACAATCATGAGCAAGACTACATGCTAGAAAACTAATAGTAATCCTCCCTAAACACGCATACGAATCTGTACCACACGACATACAGTGATGAAAAGCGTGATACTTTTTTTTCTTTCTTGTGTGTCCTTTAACAGAAGGTTCCTTTTTACAACAGACACACAGACTTTACTAGGCTAATCGTAGGAGGAAAATAACATGCATATAAACATAGGCTTTCCCCTTTACTAACTGTTTTTTAAAGGTGGTATTGAGGAGATGCGATGAGAGAGAGAGAGATGTGGAGATACATGAAACAAAATATCTAGAACTTCTTCTTTCTGGTTAATAATGCTAACCACAGTATTACAAACACAAAATAAAGTCTTCATCTCTTATGATTCTTTCTAGATGTGATATTATTGTGTCGTACAAAGCTGTGAATGTTATATGGTCATGCTACAACTACCATAAGAGCCAGGTATGCATCTGTACATTGAAAGAGCAACTTACTTTTTTGTATGCAATGCACACACCAACGTGGCGAATGCTTCTAGGAGAATTATAGAGGCATTCAAAATCTATTAAGGGATAGGATAATGGGATCGGATATGAGATTCTCTGTAATGATCTCTAACCTATAGCTGTATACAAGCCATGAATCTCTTTCAGTTAGTTAGTCAGTCGTCAGCACACATCCATATAGCAAATATGCAATAGATGGAAAGAAAAAAAATCCATTACTTCGCTGCCAAGGTCTTTACTAAAGCCTTCAGCTTTCCTTCATGAATACCTACGAGTTTTTTTTGGATGGGTTGACTATTACTTCATAGCTTGTTTCTACACACCATCATGCTGCCAGAAGAACTGCGGTTCCTCCATGCAATTCCCATTCTACAAAAACCACACCAATCCTTTTAATCACATTACCATTACCTAATAACTTATCCAACAAAAATTTACGAATGCAGTTTGGATATTTTTTTGTTTATAGGAAGTGAACTGTAGGATTTATTCTTCAAAAGAGAAGAGGAGAAACAGAGAGGCAGCTAAAATTAGATAATGCGTTGTTAAAACCTTTTTTATGCACACTCTGGGAATGAATCCACAGTTTCCGCTCAACTCTTTTCTACTAAAACTTCATTCATTATCGTCATTCACACTGACAAGTGTATATAGGCAGCTAAAGGTCATTTGATTTACATATAATATGCATTGTGTGTTGGTTGGGAATACAGTTTCAAGTTGTAACTTTACCGTCTTGTCTCACATCGTATGTGTGTGTAGGCGTCTGTTTTGCATACAATACTCGGGCTATTTATTCTTAAAGAATGTATTAGTTCCCGTGCACATAAAAAGGTCTTTTTTGTAAATATTGTGCAGTAACTTATTTGTAGCGTTTCAGATCGGAAAAGAAAGGAAGGCGTATGCCATGCAAACATACTTTTCGTCATTACCTCTCTCTTTTATTTTTTAATAATGCTAATGTCTTCAACATGCCAGTACAAGCCCCTTCTTTTGATAGAAAGAAGTGATAAAAAATGAATTTTATGCGTACGTCCCTTTTGTCCTGATAGCTCGTGTTCATATGGGTTTGTAGGCTGCTTAAAACTTTCTATGCTGGTTTTTGTTCCTCCCAGGAATATTTTTGTTGCATAATGGAGTGGAGTGGAGTGCATATGGCTGATGAAAGAAATATGATGCGATAGAGATGAAAAGTGGATGAAGTAAGTAAAAAACTTATATTTTTTCAGAAAGTCTCGGATTACATTTTCTTACTGAGTGACATGACAGCAGCACCTCAACCTCGCTGCACTGGGTGATCTCCTTCTGACAAAAAATAATAATCGTAATGGATTAACCGTGGCTTACATATTGGACTACGGGGTATGTTTATAACATGTACGACCACTTTTTTATGCATATTAATTTAAACATGAACTCCATTACAAAAATTGAGATGTTTGCATGGGAAGTGACCTCGTTCTAGATAGTTTTGGCTGGTTTGGTTTAGAATATGAGATGCTGGGAGAGGAAGTAAACATCATATATGAATCATAAATGTTTACTTTCCCCATATTCTACGTAGAAATTAGAGCATTAGTTTAGATTGTAAAATAAGCCACCAGGGAAAAGTTTGTAAATCAATATTTGCTATATGTCTGACTGACTCCCTGAGACGCCAGCCATTCATAGCTAAAATACAAGGAATTTCACGGACATTTTGCATACATTTGAACATTCACCTCAATGGTCGATGGTTATTCTATAATCCGGTGAAACCATAACCGTATATAGCTTGCAGCTAATTGTCCTGAATAAATATGCATAAGCCTACTCATATTAACTGGACAAATTATAATTTACTGCCAATTATATCCAAATGAAAGCTTCGTTAGCTTTCTGAATTTGCGCGGAATACATTTTGTAAGGATTACAGAGAAGACAGGATGTTATAAGATATGATATGTGATAGTAATACAGCCTTAACTTTTGCAGAGATGCCAAACCTCAAGCCAATATAGCTTTGGTAAAATAGATACCCAAAAATTCATAGCGTCAAATAGCGTCGTAGTGGTCATAATCCATGAATGAATGCCTAGAAGTGGGCGAACGCAACGAACGGACCGATCCTAGTGACTCCTCTCATTTGTCTCACGGTACCCCACCCATGCTACAACTTTCTATTGGTTTTGGGACAAATTACAAGGAATTCAAACACAGCTTGCCCAGCGTTGCTTGTATATATTTAACCTAAGTTCTCCGGCAACCAAGAAAGTCCTCCTATGTTGTATGTGGCTTTTACATTGCCTCAAATCCGGATTTGTTTTGGTCCGGAAGACTGTCTTCGTATTTTTTCAATTTAATTAAAATTAACATTAAAAAAAACACAAATACTTCATTGGAAATCTGGAGATTATTATTCCCACATAACTCTCTGTGTGGTATGTATTGTTTATAAAATATTAAGTTAAATTTTTGTGTATTTTAATTTTTAATGCTGGAGAAGGACAACATTGTTGACAGGTGACATGTCAAGTCAGCTGATGGTCTGCTGTTTAAATATAATTTGTTGATAATGTTTGAATTGTTGGCATTTGGTAAATTTATAGGAGGGGACACATTTTTTTTAAAACTGAGGAGGACTTGTTTGATATCTAAAAGAGGACCGCAGAGTGATTTATTAATTTTCTGGAAGATCAAAAATGTACGGTTTGGCAGTGATTACACGTGAGATTAATTTTTTAAGAGTTTAGATTATATTAAAGGATGATGATGTGTGTATATTTTTAGGGCGCGTCCATCGAAGAAAGATGATGAGAGACGTCGGGACCGTAGGTCTTCAAGCTCATCTAGTTCATCTTCGTCAAGCTCATCATCTTCGTCGTCCTCGTCTGGGTCGTCATCTTCGGGATCTTCAAGTAGTTCATCGTCGTCTTCATCTTCTTCTGGATCTCCACAGCCGCGTAGAAGGGATACTAAAGCAATTGATAGAAAGAGTCCGAAAACAAAGTCAGGTTCTCGGTCAAGGTGAGTTGCTAATGTTAAATGAATTTGTAGTAAGTGTGGAGAATTTTACTTCAAGCTGTAAATTGACAAATATTTTAAAGGTCGCCCAAGCCGACAGAAGCTAGTGCTGATAAGAGGGAGAAAGATAGGGAAAGGGATCGGGACAAGGAGCGTGAGAGAGATAGAGGGGACCGAGATAAGGATAGGGACCGTGGGAGGAGTCCGCCTCGTCGTGGCTCTAAATCTCCAAGACGTGGAAGATCACCAAAATCATCACCTCCTCCAAAGCGAGGCAGGAGTCGCTCTCCCAAAAAGTCCCGTTCAAGGTCTAGATCTCCTCGGAAGGATCGAGATACCAGTAAGAGTTTAAAGTACTACCGTTGACCGTATGATGAAATGTGTTAATAAGAATATGCATGATATTGTTTGAAAATAGGACGCACTCCACCGAAGCGTGAAAGAAGCCCAACACCTCGACCAACTAAAATTCACGTCGGCAGATTGACGAGGAATGTGACAAAAGAACACCTTCAGGAAATTTTCTCAAGTTTTGGAACAATTAAAGTACGGCGATGTTTTAAATGAATACGAAATATATTAAGGAATTTGCAAAATCTCGAACATGAGGAATATGTAAAGGTGGTGGTAGGGGAGTATCTACTTTGTGGTGTAAATTAATTTTTTTCTCTGTTAGGTGGTGGATTTTGGCCATACACAACAAAATTCACAACACGATTTAGATTTAGATAATTCATTTATGTTGTAAGTTTAAAATGTTTCATTTTCATACAATTATTTTCAACTTCAACTTTAGGAAATTACTGCAGCCCCTGTGTTAAGTATTAGACCACAGATGTCATCAGTTCGACCACCTCGAAGGTCACCACCAATTCCTCCCCGAAGACGACGTGGTACGATTTTATGGTTTTTGAATTTCTTATTTATAGTAATATGTTAAGCAATTAAAAGATTTAAGCATAAAAGTTACATGGGTATATGTAAACCTTCAGCTTTGAGTGATAAATGGTTGTTGTTGTATTTATACAGGTTGGTCTCCAAGACCAAGGTCTCCGTATCGCCGTCGTTCACCACCTCGGGCCCGACGTTCGTCCCCTCCAAGACGCCGCCGATACGAGCGCTCATCTTCTTCATCCTCACGTTAAAGGCATATGATGATTTGATTAGATGACTATGTATGCAATGCCTGAGTGTTTATAATAGGATAAATTGTTGGCGAATGGCATTGCAGGAGACACTTTGAATTTATCTTTTGTGTACTGAAAATTATTTGTTTTCAGAACTTATTGCTTGTTTAAATTGAAGGTTTGCTACTGTTTGTCCCTTTTTACATGTTGATGTTTATCAGGAAATAAGTTTCTTTGTTATGGCTAAAAGTTAAAAGTGGAGTTAATTTTTAAAGATTAAGGTAGACTGTTAATTTAAATAATATCTATGTACTAATAGCACGAAAGGTTTTTTGCAATAAAGGTACTGAATAAAACGTATGTATAAGTTATTGTGCATTTGAAGGCAAATTCATGAATTAATGTTTTGTAAAGTTGAGATTGGGGACGGGGGTTAGGTATGTACAAAGACCTAAAAAAGTATGTTTCATCTCTTTGGGTATGTCTAAATTTTGTACCTAGTTATTACATTACATGTAGTAGGAGTCGTTGCTGAAGCGACTCATACATAATTTACCTATGTTACTACACGTAGTAGTGAGTAAATTTTCGTTTGTACACAAATTAGTTTAGTTACTTACAAATTTGAAGTGACTTATTTTGATAAAGTAAGATATCAGTAATTCTCATATTTCGTAGTAGATTCGGCAGGCAGAGACTTATCATTTACTAAGAAACATTGTCATGAAAGGTGTCGAAGCAGCGTATCATCAAAAGTGAGTGAAAATTTTCTGAAATGATCGTAATGTAACTTGAACATAGAACATTGTTGTTTGACAGTACTGTTAACATTTCTGTGCCTTGGTTTATCAGGAAATCTTGAAAATTCCAGAGACTCTTACCTGATAATGACGGATGATCCAGCAACAGCGATATACACCGCCTTTGCCAAGGTTTACACCATGAATCCAAACAACAAAACGTTTTGGCTTCCGTCCTCAACTGCTGCCGTCCCAGTTTCTTTTTATTTTGATAAGCATCGTTCCGTTTATCGCATTATAAGTTATGATAAAAAAGATCTTGTTGTGAATAGTACAATTTTTCCGTCGATGACATTTATTAAAACCTCAACTACATTTGGGCTTTGGTCTGACACAAAGTTGCGGACAATTTATGGGTTAGGATTCACGACGAATGAAAACCTAGTACAATTTGCTGATTGGTTTGAAAAGATAGTTAAAGCAGCAAAAACTCTAGAGGAGAGCCTACCACTACCTCCGCCCGCTGCCAGTGCAGTTTCATTGACAAACGACGACAGTTCCAGCAAAATCAACCCAAACGCTTTGGGACCACCAGATCCAGATCTACAACAGGTTTACCATTCCGGTGCATCTATACCTTCAACATGGCAAAATGAAAGTGATGCTCAAGGTGCTCGAAACTACGTTCCTCCAAAAACCGTTCATGTTGTAGACAGCATGATACAACTAAATGGAAACGGTGGAAGAGGAGAAGGAGACTACGAAATGGGACAAATGACGACCTCTCCAATGGCACAACTTGCTTTGGAAAACCTGCAGTATCAAAGAGAGGCTCTAAAAGTAAAGCAGTTGGAGATTGAACTAAATTCAATGAGGACAACAGTAAATACGATGCATGAGGCTTTACAAAGAAAAACTTTGGAGGCGGAGAAAACAAAGAAAGAACTAACTGAAGCGAAAGAGGAAAGTGAGCATTTTAAGAGTCAACTAGGCGAAAAACAACAGCTACTTGATAAACTTCAAGAATCGGAGGCCTTATTGAAAGAGCAGGCTGAAGACTTCAAAATTCAACATCAAGAAAGAGAACAAGCGCTATTAGACAGAAAGGAAGAAATTATATTTCTTAAAAGCGAAGTTGAAAAGGCAGAAGAGATTAAGAAAGAAAATGACATTTTGAAAGAGAGATTGCGACAACTACAGAGCGAGTTTGACCTTTCCGATAAAAACTGGGATACTGTGGACATGACATGTTGTGAAATGACAGGCCTAATTCAGGGTCTAATAGATATACAGAGTAGATTAAAACAAACCATACCTGCGCCATCAGGTGGAGAATAAAATTAGAATACGGTACGCATTAATAGTACAGAAATACAGACAATAAAAAAATAAATGAATTTTCACAGAATCTTGTTCTTTACTACAGAATTCTCAAGTTAATGTCAAGTTCATAATGCATGTACCGTACATTTTGTACGTATAAATACTTGGAGCTTAACATAACATTATAATTTTTCTTCTACTCGCTATCACTGTCACTTTCAATCACTAAAGCCCGTTTCTTTTTTAAAACGTCCGCAGTCCAATTGGATTTCTTTTTTGAACTTGACCCTTGGCTCCCACCACGAAGGTCTGCGTACCCATCTTGTATTTCTGAAGCTTCTCTTGCAGTTTTCCAGAATAGAATTTCAATGAACATTTTCTTATTGCTTTCGCACAGCTTTACAAACTTGGGCCAAAAATGAGCGAAGAAAGTCTTGACTTCCTACAAAACGCATTAATTAAAACCTTTACATACAACTAATATTTATACATCAAGAATATTCAAAACACGCCAATTAAGAAGTTTATTTTGTACCTTAAGATCAGAACGATGATCTGCTACTGCAAGAATCTTCTTAAACGTGAGAAAAAGAGAGGCTTGGCAAATTATTGCTGGATAACCCATGTCAAAGACAAATCTATGAAACATTTTCATAATACAGTGCAGCGTAAGTGGTTTTAAAGTGTCCCATTCCTGAAGAAGTAAGCCGTAATTCCCCAGCACTCGAGCCATGGCATATCTATATGAAAGAAGTACGTAAAGAAAGTTTCTCATTACTTTGCGTTAAAAACAACTTTTACAAATGCATGCATTTATACACAACATACTTAAGAAGAAATCCCCGAAAGTCGAATTCCTGTTCCGATTCCGTCACTCTTTCCTCTGAAATGAAAAAAAAATTCATAATGTTTTAAGGTCTAGTTTAAACCCAAGGCCCTCCCTACCTCTGCCATTTTCACCCAGGATTCGATTTGGTAAATATAAACAATTATATTGGATACAGCATAAAAATAACAGAAACCATTAATCATTCTTCGAGCAATTTCTCCCATCTTACTCAATTTACCATCATCATTCGTATATTATGCCCCATCAAATGCGTTTGTGACAAATTACATTGAAAATACACGTAGAAAAATTTAGATCAACAGAGAGAAAGTTGCTTTTGCCTCACGTACTAAAATCGCTTTTTGGAACAGCAGGAGCCAATCAATTATCCCTAGAAAAAATTTTGAAGGGCGGAAAAAATTCATCACATCATCCACGGCCGTATAGCATAAAGATGTCTGGATGACAACAGTAAATCTTTATCATATATACATAATCGCTTCATACATAACATTCGCATGTGACATACATAATATGTGCATGTAACACACCCACAACTTTCCCCCATCTTCCTTCCTTTTCACTTGGCTTTCAGCTTTCCCCCTCGTTTCAAACTTTTCCTTTTAATACTCCCCTATCCATTTTTACTAAAGCTAGGCGATTTACGTATACGTAGGTGGTCATGATGCACCAACACGTCCACCAACATTTGATAGTGGATGCATGTGCCTTCACCAACTGACTACTGCACCACACGTTCCGATGGCCGATAAAATCCCCCAAAAATTTCCCCCAGTTGTTACCACACATTTTGATGCAGAAATACATATTTCTACCTTGTTCAGAGCAAACGATGGATACAGCAAATACACGGAGCTTTTTTCTTTTAGCTTCCTGGAACAAAGTCACCCTTCGTTTATAAATGTAAAGCCTGGAAACGGAAGGAAGAATTATTTTATGATATGAAAAGGGAAATGTCAAACTCCATTTCAGTTTACTGTTATAAATGAGTTAGTGAGGGCAAAGGGCAACACCATCTTACAGCAGCCCTATCAGGAGGATTTTCCACTGTGCTAGAACAACTCGAATTTTCAGAAAATAATATTTTTATTGCAAACTGCAAATAGGCACTATGAATTAATGTTAAATCGCTTCAGAAAAAAATAAAATGACATTCATGTCTAAGTTTTCTATTAAAAAATATTGTCTTTTACTATCTGTCTGTGGTAGTCTAAATAGAAGCAATTTCGTATAAGGTCCTTGCATTTAAATAAGCAGTTTATTGAATTTGCTTGAAACTTTTATGTACGTCAGAAAAGAATTGGGGATGATAATGTATCTCACTGTTGAAAAATATGCATCAATTGTCAATCATTGAAAACAGCGCTGTTTCAAACGTTTAAACCATCCAAATTGTTCCAATGCTTCAGGATTTTAGAAGACGCCGAAACAGTCATTATTAGTATTTTAGCCTAACAACTGACTTCAATTAAAATAAAAATTAATGGAGGATCACTGGATATGGATCATACTACTGGCTGTCTAATGCAATATTGGAAATCTGCTTATGGTTTCCCCTTAATACATATATGTATCCACGTGTAAAATGTAACTGCACGATCTACTAATTTTTTTTAAAAGAAGTCTACTATTGATTTAGTCTCTGCTGTCAACTCATGGCAAAAGAGATTTTGTCATTCAGTTTGACTGCTGAAAATAACTATTTAAATTCGAGGTCCCGTTTCGTACATAGCATCGTTAATTCCACTGCAAATAATACTTTTCACCGGGTGGTAATAATAATACCATTGTACGATCATGGTTCACGTGTAGTGCTCTTGAAATATTCTCCACCAGCTATTTTCCAATTTATCCGGTTCATCCGAAAAGAAATGAGAGTTGAATTCTATTATCCAAGCCAGCTTATGAAAATCTTTTGAAATGAGCACATATACACATTTCATACACTCATACACTATACACATTTCATTTCTACAGGCTTGCAGGGTAAAGTAGGGATATGGTCTAACAAGGGGAGAGAGGAAAGTCATTTTTATCTAGACTGAAGACTAATTGGAGGCGTAAGCCGTGACATTATTACTTCGTCGAGGATTATGACCTTCCACTTTCAATCCGATTAGCTCATTTATCTCATCCCATTTCATTTCTTTGATATTTATTACAACTCGCTGCTGCTCCTTCATAGCTGGCAAGTTGGCAGATTGCTTCAGAATTATTACTATGATTATTATAACTACTATTATTATTATCATGACCATGTTCACTCGATTTCATTGAGATCCACCGACACTTATTACTCCGTAAATTCATTTCATTTCCATCCTCTCCATTCCATATCATAATAACAGAAGCAGTCATGCCCGTTCGTAAGTATTTCGAATGCCAGTTGAAAGAGCTTGATCTGATTTCTCATTATAGTTAAGAGGAAAGAAAAATCACAATATAAAAATTCTCTTCAATTTCTACAAATTGACCCTTATAACACTAATTGTATGACTTTTACTTCTGTCTTTTACTAAGCAAGGGCAATGGTAACATGTGTTAAGACCTTGCTAAGCTCCTTCATAGCCTTTTGAAAACATAAAAAACATTTTTACCTATTAATATGAGTAAGTACTTCACATCTCTGCTGTGCATAGTGTATCCTACGACATGTGAACGTGTTTGTGTAAGGGAGTTTGCACTGTAGTTGCTGAATGCATCGACATGATTAACGTGCATCTAAATAGAAAGCCATAAATCAGAGAAATTGCTGGGGAGCCCACTATTCATCCCGACACTGGGAAAGCAGGATGTGAGATGTTATACTTTTGTAATACCCTGTAGGACCGTTACTGTGTTTGTTCATCCACATAAAAAACTCAAATTCTCATATCTTTTCTCTACCAAAAAAGTTAATACAGACATATATTTTTGTTGGTGATATAAAAACATAGTCATTGTGAAGAACTTGTGAAAGGGCAATGTTGTTTGTGTTTCTCTGACTTCTTGTCTCAATATTATTTTTGTCAAATTGTCTTTTTTACCTTCTTCTTCCTCATCTTCTTCATCTTCCTCTTCTTCATCTTCTCCAATTACAACTGCTCTCTCGTAATCATCTTCGTCAATGGCACCAGCTCTTGACTCAACATCACCGCTATCTGGACCTAGAAAAGTATACAAAAGCACAAAAGAAATGAGTTCCATTCAACTTCCTCTTTTTACAACAAAAACAAAATACATATCTTCAACCAAACACATCTTTAGAAAGATATTTTTAAACTTTTAAAAAGTCCATCTACACAATATTTGATATACCAGTCATACTTTCAGGAAGAAATTTCCTTAAGCATTTGATAACGAAATTACATACGACTTGAGCCCTCTGTTGACTTCGTCCCAAAGAATTACCTCCAACCAATATAGATAATATAAACGAATGAAGTAAATTAATTCAGGCATTAACCCTCCAATAATGTACTCACATTATAAAATCTAAAATTATTAACAATTAAATCATTTCGAACAAAGCAGCGCTAAAGAAATTTTTAGATATTTACGGAAAGAGCAAAATCAGAGATTAAATTAGACAGTATACAATCACAATTTGCGTAATATTGCATCATCTATTACTGCCAAACCCTTTGATTGCTTATATTCGGAATGACTGCGTTACATGTCACAAGGAAAAGGAGAGGGCATTCCATCAAAGAGAAAGGAAAAAGTGCCACACCGCTTTTAATTGCCTTTGGTGGATTGGTAATTAAAGAAAGTTCGCTTGTGGTTGAAAACAAGTAAATATTAAAGATGGGTATTAAACTCTCTGTACATCAAAAACGAAAGCTTCTTTTTATCTGACAGGAAAGCCATAAATCATAGAAGAAACGATGACGAATGATCTCTAATTACAAGATTGTTATTATTATTAAAGTCTTGATCGACAAACAATGAAACAAGACAAAAGTTTACACAGTTAACGTCTTGACATGACAAGTTAGAATTGTTTGTTGCATCGTATGTATGTACTGCATATGGGTACGCCCGAAGCATGATTGGCATACAGACTGAAAACAGAAGGTTTACATGTGTACTTTGGTACGGATAACAACGTGCCTTACGATTATAGTCTTTTGCAGGCAACGGTGGTGGTGCCAGTCTTTTCCCATTTCAAGCAGACAGACACTTTCTCTACATTATTAGACATCACCAGTCTCACAAGATGGATGACAGATGGACGAACCTTATTGCAGTTATTACAGTGAAGAAAGCGTCTTGAACACTTACATTTTTTCCTCTTTACAAAAAGTCGTTCATGGATTGGAAGAAAGTCAGCATGCTGCTCTACCATTGGAATTTTCTTTCCATGAAGAAAGTTGCACATATTATTTCATTCACTCATACAGTTTTTCTGCAGAGCTCATCTACAAGACAAGGGAAAAAATATAGAGGAAGTCGACTCGAAAATGCTAAGTAAACAATAACAGCAAAAAATAGCAGGCTTGGAACAAACATTCGTGGTCCTATCATCTCAGGAAATGAGCCGCCTCCGCTTTCATCTGTCTTCCTGTTAAGCCCATATGCACACAAAAACGAAAATCTAGCTACCGGGCGGGATTACAAACCCAACGTCATTTTGCTCTTATATGTAAGGGAATCCTATGTACATTATATGCATTGTTGTTTTTTTCTTTGCTTATACTTTCTCCAAAGTGTACATACATATTCAGTATAGTAAAAATGCATACATGGTAGTGGAGTAGTGTCAAGTTGTTTGGAATGGAGAGAAATGGAATAGAGAAGTATTTTTCTCTTGTTAGAAAATGTAACACATGAGCTGGCGATGATGGAATAGTCCCATTTCCCTCGTTTGCTTTTCCTTCACCATGCCGTATATTGTGCCCGTGTGTATGGTAATAAAGAATCCCATTTTCTCAACAAAATTACATATGTGTAATTCTTGCCGGCATTTTATAGCTCGCCTCCCGTCGACAGCTTCCCCTTTTCTGACTTATGAATCCTTAGAATTGTTTACTTTCCTGCCAAAGACTATAACCATCAAACCTTGGGCTTGTCATATTCCGAAAACAAAGAGAAAAAGTAAAAGTACAAAAAATATTACTGCGAATAGAGAATTTACAATAGTCTCATAAGCCACAAAACTGAAACATAAGAACCAACCGGAAAATTACTCATGTTGTATTCGGTAAGGTACTATACAACCATACATTTACTCCTGCCAGGTTCGAAACAACTCACTCTGACATGGTTTAACTATTGGCTTCAAATTTATATTGCTGTTTTTATGAATAACTACATTTCGCTAAATAAGAGACAAATAATGCTACCACAAAGCAATGAAAATAGGTAATAATGCATGATTGTTTATTACCTACCAATAAAACTCAAGACATTCCTGTAGTTTACGAGCTTTGCTAACGTTATGTTATGTTGTATTATTTACATGTCATATGCTATCCACGGAATTGTGTTATTGTTCCTGTTTACGACAATCTAAAACTGCTAAAACACGGAAGTCAATAACTACACTAATTCGCAAATAAAATCTTACTATAACTAACGTGAGACGGACTGGACCATGCACCGATATTATTCTAACTTTTCAAAATCCGTTCAAGATATCCGAACGGAAGCCTCTGTGACGAAGTGCAGTTTCCTAAGCTTAAGAACATAATGGCAAACATAATTGGAGTTAACATTATCAGATTCTATCTATCAAGGACGAGACTTTACTTCCTGGTAAGCTGGACAAGAATAATTAAGATATAACTTAATAACTTACTGAGTTTATAAATACGTGAAAAGTACAAGTGCATCCGACGCGTGACTGATAAGTGTACATAGCTGTCAACGTGGATATTTTACATTCTTCCAGTTCCTGAGCGAATGGAGCCCTAAACCAATACTTCCTACTGTGAGTCAATACTGAATTCATTTTAATTTGATAATAAGACCAAGTAACATAGCAAACAGCTCAGATCCTTCGTTCAAGGTCAAGTTTATTAAAAATATGTTGTCTTCCTGGTTTTACTAATTTATCCAAGTCCAATCTGAGAGTATGCATATGATGCATGGTGTTGTTGAATTATAATACCTACTCTTCCACTCTTGTTTCACAAATGTGCGTCAAGTGTATCAAATGCGGAAGACTGTTTTTACTGATTTGCTTCCATGAAATATACAATGATTGCAAAAAGCTAAAGTCAAGAACATAAAAGAACTAGAGCATGTAATGCAATACACTAACTTTCGAATAAATGAGCATGTCCGACGCCGATAATGAATATTTTTTATATTCAAGTTATGTATCCTTTCGACCTATGTAGCTACCAACCGAAGCGACGTATGAAAAAATGTCACCGAATAAAACATGCTCAGAATGTGATTCTGTATCAAAATCATCAATAAAAAATTTTTGCTATATAAAAAGCATTATGACATTTGACCTCATATTTCAGGCCGTATTTGACCTACGGGTCTGGAAATCAATCCCATACAAGATATTCACCTGAGCTATCTGTGTACCAAGTTTAAAGTGAATCGGTCCAGTAGAAAGAGAATGAGAGTGTCCACAGACAGACAAACTAAAAATTAACTTCCATGTAACGCTAAAGCGCATGGAAGTTAATAAAATAGTACCAAACGAAATAGGTAGAAATGATTAAAGAGATGTCTTATTACCAATGGAAAAAACCTTCAAAGTCCTATAGTATCGACAAACAAAACCACGAAAGTCCGTACAACAGCATATCTTTACCAACATTCGTAAAAATAAGGCTTAGTTCTATTAAAGGGAAAGGTTCAGTTTCCATTCATGAATCTCTTTGGTGGAATTAAAGATCAGAGGAGCTATACCTAAACCAGTCTCATCTCAATTCTTGCATAAATAAATAATGTAGACTCACTTGAAACAAAACTTGCAAAACATACGACCCAAACTCAACTTCAATTTACGCTTCAAGTGTTTTAGACTAATCAGCATAATAACTAAGTAACTTGTGCCCAAATGACAAATATCTTGTGCAAAAACAGGCAGAACTATACAAGACTGTGCATCAAACAACAACTCTTCTTTTATTCCATACAAAGTCATCTTGTAGAATGCCAACAGAGAGTGTTTACAGTCTTCTTTAACAAAGCCTTATGCAACTACCCTTGCTAAAGCTAAACCACCATGTACTTAGGTACATACATTATATGTGAATGAACGTTATTAGCATGCTACTTTTATAAAAAGAAAGATGTGACAGATGAGACAAGGACAAACACATCCAAAACATCATTTAGATGAGTGTGTCAACGAAATGAAATCAGCACCCTTCCTTAAAAACCATAATATATTCCAGAGTGGATGCAATGGATGCACACAGTTGAAATAGCAAAATAGATAGCTCAGCAAACCCGTCAACAAGACAAAGCCCAACAGCTTCGTTGACACATTATGGATACATATTCGCATCACACTTGAATGAGTCTTTCGTTTCCGATTCAATAGAAAGGGTGAAATTTACATAGAGCTAACTAACTATCTAAAATGGATAAAATGAAAGTAATGATAAAAGGCACATCACATCATGATGTAAGGTATACATAGTCATAGTCACATTCGTTCCTATCTGGTCTAATACAGAGCAAATGTTATTACGTGAGGTAGATTGTAGGTTGCAAGTTAGAACATCGGATTCTTCTTCTATTGTCACTTGTCACCCAATGTAACACACGACATCTTTAGAATAAGTTTCCAGATGCGCATATAGGTATATATGTATGTTACTATTTGTACTTATGCAGGTATACAAAATATATTTAGCAACATGTATATTTATATGTATTAAGGCTATAGTGGACTAAACGTAACATTTAAAACCCCCTCATCGACACCGTAATTATGCATTGGAGTTACGCTGTCACCGAAAACATCATCCAAGAGTTGACAGAATTTCAGAGCATCGGCTCATGGCACAGAATCGGATGAAAAAGGAAGAAACGTGTAATTCATTAGGAAGGGGGATTACGTGAAATTAAGGCTTCACATGGGATTTACTCGATATTCTCTAGGAGAGCAGAGCACCAAGTGCAATGAGTGGTGATCCGGACAAAAACCCTTCGAGCATCAAATAGAAACAAACTTGCCGAAAATAGCTAAGCTATAACGAAATCCCACCAGAGAGTTTTTTACTTCACTTTTGGAATTTCTTGTATATGAGATGCATTATAAGTTTCATTTGAAATGAGTGTATAACAAGGTGCCCAAGCTTTTCAATCGTATTGTAACTGTAAAATTAACTTTTACAAATTGAAATTCCTCAAATACCATGTTTTTTAGTAAACTAATTAACGATATACACATTTGGTGATTCAGATTATGAGATGATACCAAACATAAAGTTAAAAGAGTTCATAGCTACTTTTATCCTGCTAGTTCATCATTCTAATGCCACCAAAAGGTTATAGTTATTGTTGAAAATTAAAGCTAACTAGCAAAAGTAGAATAACGAGATGCATAAAACACTTGGATGTGACTTCTAAAAGCCTATTTAGGAAATCTATGGACTTGCCATATCAGGTTATATATTTTGTATTATTCCTCAGAATGTTTACCAAAGAAATAATAATAAAAAGCCAACTTGTTTGTCATCGTTATTCAAAATATTTCAGCAATAAGTTATACAAACTAAGCTCACATACAGATACGTGTTCATGTCCATCTCGAATGTCCACAATGTTTACTCAATTCCATTCAATTCAAGTGATTCCAGCTTCGTTGACAAATGTTCATGTCCTTTTTGTAACAGTAAAGAAACCATTAAATGTATCTGTTTACCACCACCGTTCCAACTACAACTTTCGAAGCTGGAATGTCCACCAAGATAAAATGTTATATGTACGTGACCCATAATGTATTTATTTATAAAATGAATCTATGCTAAAGAATTAAAGTCGGATGAGTCTGAACACATCCTATATCACATCGAGACTGTACGTGCGGTCTACACTGATGAAACTGAAAACATGCTCCTCATGTACCTTACATCATATGATGTGCTGTTTTATATATTTAGATGGATGAGATATAATGTGGATTGGTAACCGTACCCTTCCCCTTTTATACTTTCTTGTCATCAGCAAGCACAGTTTATTCCGGTTCACTCATCTTTTAGCAAAACTCATGCCTATAAAAGCGTCGTGACTCTTTGATATAACCTAAAAGTACGTACTCATGCTTTCTCTATTGGAAGCTGCATTAAGGTATCGGTATATGGTTAAACATAAGCTGAATCTGTTGTGGTATGATAGAAAGAACGATGAGAAAGAAATAGAAAACCCCCATTTTCAATTGGGTTCTCAGTTTACGTATGTTTATTCTTGCGTAAAATTTACTGTGAAAACATTTTCTTCGGGAAATCAGTTTTAGTTGAAACTCTTCCCTCATTTTATGTCCTCAATGTTGGTACTAAGTTACAGAAATAGTGGTGGTCGCCCGTCCTCTACTTCACTCCACTGCCTTTCATCCACTGCTATTTGGCGAGATGATCGTATATTTGTGCAATACTTATGTTTTATTTTGTTAGATTTTTGTAGAACAAAGTATTGTATAGTTGAAGTCTTTCGGGGTAGCCGAAGAGTGAGTGATTTGACAAAATAGAATTTATTTCCCATTTGAGCTTTTACGTCTCCCCAACAGCATACTATATTCATTTCGGAACCTACAGATACATACCTTTAACTTACTTCAACTGGACGTTTGCGTAAAAGATTAAATCAGCCTTTACTCGGCTTTCTCTCTGGGATTACACAAGTCTCTTTGTTTACAGCCATGCGTTTTTCATTTCCTTTACTCAATCTCAGATTAAAAAACTGAAAAATAAATGGAAGATTGGACAGAAGGGAATAAATCAGACGAGGACGCCCAAAATAATGTATACACAAGAAGTATACAACATTGAGATCAGTATCTTCAAAGGAAAACGACATATTCTGTAACAAGAACTACTTCCGACAAAGGTAGAATACATTACTTCTTATTAGAAAAATAGCTATTCTAAAATAACGACTTTTTTGAATAGCCAACAAAATATCCCTGCATACAAGTCCAAATCACTTGCACAATTTAAAGCTTACGTATACAACTAGGGAAAAACCCAATGCTGCGAGATTAAAGAATGCCAACAGAATAAGATGATGATGAAACCCTGATGATGTGGATTTGGCTGGGTAACTGAATGAATTTCTCTATTATTATTTCTTTGAAGTTATCTCAACGACTTATCCATTTTGCTATATAGCCCGCGTTATTTTGTTCGCATGGATTGTAATGAAGAAAGCTCTCTTATCCTATCAAGCTACCCGCTTTCATCCGAAATCTAGCACTGCAGTTAGTCATTTCATTTATCCAAAGAATTGAGGTAAGGAGTTACATACAGTCGAACTCATAAAAAGAAAACTTCATTTTATTGTGTAGTATGATTATCAACTTGGAAAAAGAGTTGGTTAAAGGAATAAAAGAGACAGAAACTGAATTAAAAGAAATACTGAACATTATTACAACCAAAACACGATGGTATGCTTTATATTGCATTTCACGCAGCACACATAAGTTATCTATCCATCCATGTATTCGCCCTGTGCAATGCATTTTCCTAGACCTTTCGTTCTAGCTTACTAACTATATTCCCGTAAAGTAGCATTATAACAGAATACATGTAAAATGTCAAAATGTTCTGAATTTACAATGAGCAGGCAAGGTCTTTTTACCAACACAACAGCCTAAAACAAAACGCTGTTTGAATCTGCAGCTGAATATAGTGGGTTCCTTGCGCTCAAGTTGGACTTCTATGGTAAAAAGCTGGAACAAAGAGTTGAGCCATGGCTTCAGGAATGGAACAGCTAATTTTAATTTTATACAATAGCTTAAGTGAGGGCGAGTGAGTGAATAGGTGAAGCAGAGGCAGTTTAATCGGCTCAAATAAAATAGAATGTGCAGGCAGAGAGGAGCGACTGCTTGAAGGCAGGATTTTTTAAAGCTTGAGTGTATTTATATACTTAAGTTCGCAAGTGTTTGGTAATCCGGCAGAGTCCAAAATTCAGTTACTTCCAACACTTTCCCATGCCGATTCACTTGACTCCATGCCTCATAATCGAATTCCTTGTATGACTCTGGAAATCCACTCACAATGAAGTAAAACGTGCTACTTTAGCTGCGTTCTTTGGAGTAAACAACACTTTCGTGGAGGTTCTAGTATAAACCGAAGGGAAAGATATAAGGACCAACAACACAAAAAGGTACATATGTGAAGATAGCTTCCCTATATTACATGTATGATATTAGGTACCTATTCTTTTTATTTAATACGAAGTGTGTGCATCAGATACATACTTATAGTACCATGTCTGTAACAAAATCATAATAACACGAAATTACAATCAATAAAAGGCAGATATTTTACTTATGCACCAATTTAGCAGCGTGCATCAGGTCAGGTTCACAATACATGATTCATAACCTCGGGACGTGATTGGTGATGGACACGAAAAAGAAAAATGTTCATAGACCATTGAAACAGTCGTATCAAGATGTTCAACTTCTCACATGACTAATGCATAGTATATCATTATTCGCCATGCGTGGAGCTTTCATCAACAGCAAAACAGTGACAGGAGACCTTTAGCCCTTATAAATTTCCTAACAAATATTCAATTCTAGAACAGATATCTCATCTTCAAGTATCGAAGAAAAAGAAAAGAAACGAAAATGCATTATATATCGTTCCTTCGTGTGAATTTCTGTTGCAGATTTTTTTTCGGGTTGAGCTACGAAATACATTATAAAAGGATCCTGTGGATAAACAAAAGAAGCAGTTGAGAGACGAAAGCACAACCTTACATCTTTAGCAACACCCGTAGTAACACTTTCAAAGGTTCTCATCCTGTTTCCCTGCCTTGTTTCTCTTCAGAGAGAGAGAGAAAGCTGAAAATAAGCAATAGCACACAGGCAAAATCTTTCTCCAACTAAATCTACACTTTTCTTAGTGCTAACAAGAGAGAAGCCCTTTGTCTACTGAATGGCAGTTTTATGTATGAATGTGTCTGTGTGTTTTGATATTGGATTCCAGAGTTTGAAACATTAATACTGAAACAGGAGCATTATAATACGACTACTACTGCGGTGTAGGAGCGCAAACAAGCGAAGCAAAAAGCTTTAGCTAACTGTGAGCTGATCTAAAAAAAGAACTCAACCAAGCTGAGCGAAAAAGAAAAATATAGTAATGCAGCATAAAAGCTAAAGCCAACTAGCAAGTGATCACAGATCTACAGACTTCTTCCACACACACACAACAGCTTCCAGTAAAGCAGAGGAGTAGCACATATGAAGCTTTTAGATAGATCAGAAAAGGAAGCGAATCTACTGGTGTAACAGTGGAGCACTGGAAAGTGGTATGTGTGGTAGCGGTGGTGAATATGAGTAGCAAAAGGTTGGATCTGGAGTGAGTAGTTTCAAGGATATTCAAGGCTCTCTGCCGAGTTACATTGCCACTTGGGCTAGCAATGCCAAACGTAACGGTGCCTCTCCTAATGCATCTCTCTACCCATCTTGCATAACAACAAAAGGCAATATAAAACAACGAAAAGTTAAGCCAGTTGCTCAAACTCGAAGCTACAGTGCTGAGAGAAAGAAGTAAAATCATGTAGTAAAGCAAGCCCTCATCGGTTTTGCATGTGAAGAGCAGAAAAGTCCACGGCCAGAACAGGGCCTTTCCTTAATAGTACGATAAAGCAGGCTTTTCGACCTCGCGCCGGCGTCACTCTCCAAATAGACACCGACCAAAAAGGAAGCAAGTCTCCAGATTCCCATCAGTTTAGATTGTGCACAAGCATTGTCACGAATAACTGAGCTGGCTAGGATCCCGTTCTCGGGGGAAATAAAGAACTGTGCGAGTGAGTGAGGTTTTGCTTTTTCATCTGTAGCTACACACACACATGGCCGTGTGCCACTGTGAGAATATACATAAGTTCCGAAAAAATACATGAACCTTTTTTTACATCACACAAAAATCCAAAAGGAAAACTGAACGGGGAAGGCAAGTAAGAGGAGAAAAGGCTCATTTCCTCTTTGCTTCTAACTTTTAGCTTCCAATTTTCTAAAAAGTCATTTCGCCTGCCATCATCACTGATGCACAAATACACACGTTCCAACGTAACGTGCATATATTTTCAGACAACCAAGTCGCAAGTTAAATCAAACTGACTGCGAAATATACAAGTGCATAATGAACCCAATTACCATTGGAAAGAGCAGTCATTGGAAAGTTGAGCATCATGAACATCAGATCATTTTATAATTTGGTTTTTAGTTCACAGTAGTGACGCGAAGCCTACAACTGAAGCCTACTAGAAGAGAGCAAGAGAAGGAGAGGAGCAAAAAAATGCACACTTATCGTGAAAATGGGAAAGTTATAAATTGACTCTAGTCATTTCTCCAAAAAATAGCAAAAGTGAAAGTAAATTTCACATCGCCACTACAGTAACGCTTCATTTTCTCGTTACAAGATAAGAACTGAGTGACAAGCTAAACCAAGTACCGAATCACTATTAAAGTACATACATTACTTCCCAGAACAGAAGTCAACATGTAAATACCAAGTTAAAAAATGACTGACACAAAAAAACGTCATGTGCACGTGGAAGCAATTTTCCTGAAACAGACTAGCTGCGGTACTTGTGTAGAATAAATGATGAAGCGATTGCTATCTTATTCATGTAAATACATACATTACACGAGTGGAGAAAAGTGAAACCCAAGTCCCACAAGAAACATTGAGCATACATAGTTTGAGAGGCAATGGTGGTGATATCTTTCTTCATCACAGCAGCACCTGTGTGGGAGTCTAGTTCCTGTTTTTAAAAATGCAATTTACGTAACCCAGTATGTGACAGTTGAACAAGGCATACTAATAGAAAAAATGAAGCCTATACTAACACTCATGCTGATAGTTCTCACAGCGTTCTGTCAAGCAGAATGTCCCATTGAGTGCTTCTGTGACCGGGTGACAACATGCACTGGAGACAAGTTACTGACCCGGTTCCCCCAGCTTTATTCCATGCTGGAATCCAGTTCTCCACTGACCGTTGTGCCAATCAGGGTAGAACTACATGACTACGCTGTGAAACACCTTAGTCGGCAAGATTTCCTCGAAATAATTTCTAATCTCACTGAGATATCTATTTCACGCAACTCTCTAGAGACATTTGACAATGAGACTTTTTCCCTTGGCTTCACAACTTTCTCGTCAACGTCAACAGTTTCACTTGAGCACAGAGAAGCTATAGGGACAAGTCCAAGTGTAACCAGTGGTGGTAGTGATGAGCAAAAGAAAGCATTTTCTGCATTCCCTTCTCGCTCTACCAGAGCTGAGGCTTTTCCTTTGCACAACCAAGACGGTTTATCTGACTCAGGTACTTTCCTTCAGTTGAAAATACTTGACATGAGTCAGAATAAGTTGAAGTATTTCGTTGGAGGTGGAAAACTCCGCAAGTTGAAGATTCTCGACTTGTCCTCCAATATGTTGCAACAGGTTTATGAGCTGAGTGCCATGGAGAGCCTTGAGAGTGTTAATCTCAGGGATAATCGGATTTCCTACCTTGAGGCCAATATCTTTCAGGTCAGTATTTTTCTCGCATCACTCACCAACAAACTCCAAAAGTACTTTCGCTTGAGAGTGCCCAGCGTATCCATACAACAGAAAAATCCATAAAAGTCTTACGTTAGCACCCTGTAATGTTATGGTTGCAACCTTAAAATATTATTATGAAGTTACAAGTTCAAACACTTTAAGCCAATGCATAGACACAGTAAGGAATGATATATTTGAGCATTATGCGTGTATGGAAATCCAACCGTAGCTTACTATGTATGTGGTGTGCTCGTTAGGATGCCTTTTTACGCTGATATTTCATTTCATCCAAAATTTTCAGACGGTTCTGACAGGAACCATTTATTTTTCTGTGCCCCTTGCAACTTTTATCCTTTCATTCCACGTCAGTTTCCTTTTCTCAGCTTCAACATCAACGGCAATGATGTACGAGCATAAATAAGCATAACATTATATGCATAATAATAATGGCAGCACCCCGTCATAATATATCTTTTGCATCTTGCATGGATCTAGTCTCATTGAATTCAAATGGAAAACCTTTTGTGCAAAAGTCCCTTGCACGGGTAGTATAACACATGTTTATTTACACTTCACTCTACATTATCTACTGCGTTCCACTCCACCCACCTCGAAAAGGGATCTCGGGAAATACAATGAAATACATATTTTTCATTGGATATACTCAAAACCACTGCTTCTCCTCCAATGGAGTATGGTGGTACTCGTGTAACAGAGTCAGTGGTGAAATGCAAAATTGCAAAGAGATAACTAGAAAAAGCACTAAGTTTATGAGATGGGCATACTAACCAAAAATGTGCTCCTTTTTCCAAACTGGAAATGCAATTCTTTTCCATCCCGTTAGCATATACACGGTGTCCAAGCTAATTAAAAAAATTTCATTCTCAAAATTTTTTAACTTCTAACCGGAGTACAAAAATGATTTTGGGTTCTATGAGTAGCTAAAGGATGGGAGTTTTGTTTCTCACTTCCAAATTTGCCCAAAAATTCACACAGAAGCACCCCAGGGCAATTTTCTAAAAATCAGGCAGGATTTGTAT
>JAHZNG010004654.1:0-11387 GCA_027744375.1 Orchesellides sinensis
GCCGATTAAAACATACTATTTACATCAATATCAAATTGTTAGACTGTTATAAATACCATTTTACTGTCTTTCCCAGTTTTGCCATAAATGTGCTGTGGGGGACTAAAATTTTTGCCTCGTGCAAGAATTCCGCCCTGCAGTTCTCATTCGTTTTAAGTTACCAAGAGCGATTAGTGGGCAAGCTCTGCATGCATGCTTTTTCACCTGCCATGAAAATGCTTTTTTTGGCTTCGTATATACAATCATTTTAGATAAAATCTGGCATTCTATTTTATTTTGTACGTTTTTTCGTCTAGTCAACGGTTAATCAATAATTCTCATGGTTACCTTCAAAGAACTCATTAGTTTTTCCTATGAGTTGGAATTTCGCACTCTTTTGGAAATCCCAATGCTTTCAACGTTTTCTTGTTGCAGATAAGATGCCATCTAAATACCTGAATCGAAAGAATTGTATATTTTCGGTAATGCATACATACTAATGATGTATTGACAAATTATATATTGTATTCCTGATGATTACCGTAATCTAATTTGTGTTGTGCTTAAGAAAAGTAAGCATTATTTTCAGAAGTTGTTAAGTCAAGAAAAAAAGCTAATTTAAGAACCATAACAGTATAATATTAATTGCGTATGACAACTTTGGTACCTGTGGTTAGGCTATTCAAAGTAACTTTTCACTAAACGGTCGAGAACCTTAACAGCTCAACCTTTAAATATTAAAATGTATTTGGAAAAGGCCAAAGTTGTGTTCGCCCAACATTTAATTATTCCAGCTATTCAGTTAGTCAAGCCATTTTACATTCATTTGCTTAAACAGAGCATACCCAGTGAACTAGAATTCTGTTCATCTGTAATTTTAATCCTGTAGGATCTAGTCAAGAAATTGTCCTCAAGGTTCTGGGGAATTACCAAGACAGTTTATGGTGTCTTTTAATGACATACCCAGTACCAATAATATTCTAAAACTTAATGACGTTACAGATGTGCATGAGCTAAGGCAGAGCTGTGATCTGATTCTTATCCAAGTTTTGAAAGTCTGATCCGGTGGCAAGCTTAAAAATAAGCCTACCAAGAAAAGTCACAGAGGTGGAAAGGTGAGATATCCAGTTGAGATAAATGATACGAAGAGATGGTGAAGCTAAATTTTAAGCGCTACTATGAAACCAATTAACGTGGGAAAGCTGAAAATCTAGCTCATGATGGATTTGGTTTGAAGAGACAAAGCTGTATTCTAAGCGCTAATAAGCCAATCTACAAACGTGTCAAGCTGATTATTCAACGTACATAGGCTCTTCAGCAAAGTGGTAACGCTGGATATTCAGGTCTTTGTTGTTGCATGGAAATGCATAGTTTTCTGGCATTTTCAAAGCCCCTTTATTTTAACTGTTTAAACGTTTTTAAACGGCCATTAACTCGGATAGAGCATACATATATATAATAGCGGATACTTGATACTTTGTAAGGATTTTTGAAATCGTAGGCAGGAAATGATAGTAGGAGGACTGTCTTTTAAAAACAAATTTGTAAAATTATTTAAAAAAATTAATGCTCAATATATAATCGGCAAATTTTTTTAAAAGTATAAACTAGTTCAATATTATTTTCAAAAAATACTTTTATCATAATGAGCCCGTTTATAGCATAAATGATTTGCGTTATCTATCTTTAAAACATGCCAACTTGTAGTTCCGTGCAACTAGTCTTTGATAACACTCTTTCAGTTACATATATGTAGTATAGTCATAGCATTTAGATCAAACACCTAGCAGACAAAGGTAGCCCATTTCAAACAGTACAGCTTGGTCACTACACATAGTACTAAGCCTTTTAACTTTAGTAAATCAGAAATTCAACCATGGTTAAGTTTAAATGCACGGTAGGAATCAATTAAATTTATGCATAAAAATTGCCACGCCTAGGGTATCGCAGACGGTTACCAATGATAAGGTGATAAATAAAAATTTGTAAATTGCCATTGAGACTTGAGTGTAATAGTTCAAATCGTCATGCGACCCTCATAATAAAATAATTATTGTTGGCATCTTAGAAAAAAATAATTTTTTAACAATATCCTTCGGAATACTAATATTTACAGAGGTAATGGCCACAAGATAAGGTTAAAGATCAATTTATAGTAACGAAAATTGTAAATAGCCTACACGGTGTCATCAAACCGGAAATTATTTTCTATTCCACTCAGAACATGCCAATGCTACACATCAGGTTTTGGAAAATGGGCCATTGGCATCGGACATCAAAACAGAAGCTGGTATTACTTTCATCGAAAATTATTCCGAAATAATAAATTATTATTATTATTTATGTTTCGTATATCACAAGTTGTTTTTATTGCAACAATGGCGGACCTAGTGTTTTTACCGTAGCCACCATTAATTTAAATACAACCGTCCCGACTCTATTAATATCACCCTCATTTTTCCAGACGTGCTGAAACATTTTCACAATGAAACATTCCGAGTGAGCGTACCACTTAGAGCTACTCCTGGAATAGAGATTCAGGAAGCAGGTTTTGGACATAACCACTGGAGACTTAAACGGGGATATCAAAAGTATGCCTTAGAGCATCTCATTGTGGAAAAATATCTCTACTGGGAAATATATTCCCTCTAAATTTAGAGGTGGAACGGGTGTCCAGATCAAAAACGGGACGTGGATAGTTGTTGGACGTGAACTGTTGGAGATGTGCTTAGTGGACAGGCAGAAATCGGATTATCGACCACACAAACGTATCAGAGAAATAAAGTTGTAGGCTTTTCTGTACCTTTTAGATACAACTTCGTAGTTTTTTCTACTGTACTAACATTTAGTTGGAAATCCGTTTTTTTGGCCGTTCACACCGATTTTGTGGGTTTCGGTCATGTCTTTAATCCCAGTGGCAGTTGTATCCCTTGTCATAATCCTCCAGTTTAATAACAGCAAAAATATATACAATGCTGAAAGCTTCGTTCTGCAAACTTTTGTGGGGCAGAACGGATGTATTCTTCAGAAAAGCAAAATGAATGCTACCAGAGAGTTTATCATATTTTGGCTTTTGTAAGTCTTTATTATCGCCACCGCCTACCGATCCAACTTAGTTTCGTTTATTACATTTCCCACCGTAGATCAGCCACCAGAACATTTGCGGAGTTAGCTGAATCTAAAATCGAGAATCATCTAAATCTAAATTGTTTACGTTTGCCATGGCGGATGCTACCGGAGGTGCATATAGTCTCCTGAACACTTCAACTATAATCGAGTGTTCTATACAACTTTTGGAAGAATGGAACCAGAGGAGTATGGTGAAAATATTTCCAAAGTGCTATTAGCAGCCTAAACTCTTGCATGCAATTCGTGCCTTTGTATCTCAAGCAAACCTGAATGACGAGTATAGTCGGTTTCCACTTCAAAAGTCCCAAAAATTAGTTTCATCAGTTGTTCTAGATTTCGGCTTAAGTTATGTCATATTGGCAGGCAGGCAGTGGAGGTGGATTTAGTGAGTAAGTGGATTCAGTTGGATTATACATACATTTAATGCATTGTTTTGCTGATTGAACAAAAAATGGGTCTTTGAATGGGTTTTATAATACAGTTGAAAGGTTTAATGGTATCAAAGCGGGCTTCATTATGAGTATAACAGATAGTTTCTGACTATGGATTTTAAGCTTCCGCTGTTTATTTTCTTCATATGGATAGTCATTTAAATGAATTAATGGAACATGTACTTAATGAGTAATGGTAACAATTGTTATTTTATTTTGAGTGTAGTAAGGCGATTTTAACTACTATATTACAGTCGCACCGGCAATATATGAATTTCTACCTACCATCTAACAGACCCAGTCCTATTCGTGTGCGATACCCTAGCCGTGGCGTTTAAAAATTAATTATTTATGTAATTTTGCTACTGCATTTAGTACAAGTAAGGGTCAAGTTATTGATTGGACAAAAAAGCGTTTACAAAGCTTTAGTTAATAATAAGAATTCAACTGTGTTAAGTACTACTTAATTGCTCGTCTTGCCTTACATTGGTGTTTGGTGGTGTATTTCTTAAGCGAAATGCTGTGAGTGTAATCGAAGCTGCATTACACTTAAGTCGTGACATGCTGTTAAATGTTTAGAATTTAAATCGGGTTATGGTTAAAAGGCTCAGAGTGATACAAATATTTAATTGGCGTGGATTTAAATCAATGGTTTGTATGCAAAACCCAGTTTAAAAAAAGATGTATTACCACTAGCCTTTTCTCCATATGATTATGATAAACATAAAGAAACCCGGCACTTATAAGCAAATGGTTTTATTTAAAATACATTAGTCATTTCGTTTTCACTTTGTGTTATTCAACAAAGCAATTTTGCAAGCCTTAAGGTAACTTCTACTGCATAAATGCTGTCTGCTCTAACGGACGCCCAAGAACATTTAAAAACTTTAAACAAACATATCTCCAAAAAGAGGATGTATTTTAATACAACAACAAAGACTTAAGCATCCAGGGTTATCAGCTAAAAAAATTATAACTAAGCGTGACATTCAGGTTGCCAAGATTATGGATTTGTTTATTGAACCTTAAAATCCAGCTTTGCCACTTCTAATATTTATATGCCACAAGCTTGATATCGAGCTTTGCCACAAGAATTGTTTACATAGTAACATAAAAATTTCAGTTTCCCCACGCCAATCAGAACTCTTTTAAAAATGGATATTTTACTTTCCCACTTGAGAATATCAATGGAAAACTGAAAATTTCGTATATACTCAACAAAAGGTCAAATGCATTTAAAATTTGTTCTCTATAAAAATTAATACAGATCTTGGTTCTAAATTAATTTTAATCAGCTAATGTGCATATACTAAACTAGTTGACGTAAGACGTTATACCATTGAAGCAGCAAAAGCAGATGCACATATTCACCCACATATTTTTCCACAATTGATTTTAAAACTATACCATTCAGATATTTTTCTTCACATAACCATCAAAATACAACATTTACATGTTTTTCTTCAAATAATCCTCCAAATATGCCATATACATATATTTTTACGTTGAACCATCCAAATGTGCCATATACATATATTTTTACGTTGAACCATCCAAATGTGCCATATACATATATTTTTACGTTGAACCATCCAAATATGCCATATACATATATTTTTACGTTGAACCATCTAAATATACCTTTTACGTACGTAAGTCTATCAAAAAATACCCTATATCCAACTCTTTATTATGTAACACAAATATTCCCCTTAGATTTTTTGCTGATACAAAATATTCTCTTTGGGTATTTTGGTGGTATAAAATTACCCCATGAATATTTTTCATGTATTGAGTAAAATAGTGGATAAAACTTACAAATATATACCACTTACAAATTTTTCTGCATTCATTGATTCAAATATACCATATACATGCTAATCCACCTTTAAACACCAAAATATACCCTTAAAAATTTTATCTTATGTTGTACCATCAAAATATACCCTTAAAATACTTTACTTTATGTTAGACCATCAAAATATACCCTTAAAATATTTTATCTTATAATGGACCATCAAAATATACCCTCTAAAGAACTTTTTATATTGAACCATTAAAATATTTCCCTTGCATTTTTTGGTTTGTCTAAGTATTAACCTTGGATTTTGTGGGAGTTTACAATTTTAACCATGGTTTTTTCATATGTAATCCATAAAATAGGAGATAAAACGGGTTTTTCTTGCCTAGTGGTTATATTTATTAACCGATTTTCACCTCATAATATACCATTTATATATTTTTCTGCATTTATTAATCCAAATATACTATTTCCATCCCTTTCTACTCCAAACCATCAAAATATACCCTTAAAATATGTTTTCTTATAGTGTACCATCATAATATTCCCTTTAGATATTTTGGTTATACAAAATATCCCTCATGGGAAAAACGGTTTTTATCGTGCCTAACGGTTTTGTTTATCGACGGATTTTCTTTACTAACGAACTTGCCTTCTACTTTTATTTGTTCTACCCACCTGCCAAATTTCATGTGCTTCGGTCAATTCGTTTTTGAGTTATCGTGATCACGGACACACGTCAATGGTAATCACATAAAGCATCTTCAGCTTCGCTTTCGCTGCTTAATAATTACACTTATTTTTTATCGTTAGCTTATCTGGGAATGGCATTATAAATTCAGAATTACTTTAAAATTGTTAGGGAAATTCTTCCTAAATGCTTCAATTTTTTAATCAAAAAAATCAAAGTTACGACGCGAAATCTAAGTTTAAAAATACTTTCAGAAAGAAAATGTAGTTGTTGTGTCGTGTAAATTTATCTGTTTCTTAGCTAATACAAAGTGTACATGATATAAACGAACTAGTTTTTGTGTGTGCTTTATTAAGCAGCGAAAGCAAAGGTGAAGATGCTTTGTGTGATAACCGACTGTGTGTCCGTGTGTTTGTGATCACGATAACTCATAAACGAATTGACTGAAGCGCATGAAATTTTGCATACAGATAGAACATCATAAAACGGAAGGTGAAAATCGGTTGATTAACAAAACCTTTAGGCACGAAAAACCCGATTTCCTACTATTTTACGCACTACAACAAAAATATCCAAGCAGAATATTTTTAACTAAAAAAAATTCAAGGGGGATATTTTTGCAGCACAAAATAAAAAATTCTTCGTAGGGTATTTTTTGATGGTCGTACGTCATAGAAGGGTATACTTCGATGGTTCAATGTAAAATATATATAAATGGAATATAACGAGAAAAATATGTAAATGGTATAAGAGAAGTATTTATGCATCTGCTTTCGCTGCTTCCATAGTATAATGTCTTACGTCAACTAGTTATTACTGGTATGAAATTTTTATATCTATGTATAAGTGCACGCATTAACATTGGTGATCAATATCTTGCATTGCAGTTATTTATACTAAACATTACTTCAAATAATATTTAACCTAAGCTTATTCGAACAAACAGTAATCTTCAAGTTTATTGTATATTAACACTTACTTCCATGATAAAAACAATGCAAAAAGAATGTCTAAAAGCTTACACATTTGAGGTACCAATTTGAAATCGGTCACAACCCTCCGAATGTCAACCCTTCGAATGCTGCACAATAGATATACACGTCAAAGCTTATCGCAAAATTGAATTTTTTTCAAGGGCTTATTTATTATGCAAAGTCTGGCCGGTGGTACATGTAAGTATTCTTAGATATTCAATCAAATTAAAAGTTTTGAACCTTTAAACTTCATTCAAATACCTAACTACATAAAATTCTGTACTTTTCAAACAATTCCGCATTAGTAGGCTCCCCGACAGGCTAAGAATTTGGGCAGGCTTGAGTGGGCATAGATTCAATGTAAAGCAGGCGTGAAATGGGGTATGAAGTAATGTTTAAAATATTCTCACCTCTATTTTGGACACCTGCTCCTCATATAGACTGTAGTATAGAGTACAAACCTGGATAATTTTTTGTTAACTTATAATTTTTACTGTGTATGGATACAACAACATTTGCAAAATACACCACTTTTAGAAATAGCGATTATATCGAGTTTGCATTATGACTTTTTGAAGTAAGCTTTCACGCGTACAGCTATTGCGCAGCGTTATGAGAATTGTCTCTAGCCTAAAACATTACACAAACAATACACCAGGAGCATTAAAACAGATAGATCAAAATTGAAAAAATGGGTTTGGCCTGAATATAGGATACTTGACCCATAGATATGTGTTTTATTAGTATGGATGGGTTTTCACATAAAACGGGTATTAATCGTGAATTTGGACTTACATCTAAGGCTAACGTTTTCCCAACACCCGCTGAAAAATTCCCATCTGAGCCCAATTACCAAGTGTACTTCGTAACTTAATGAAATATTTTAGTTGCAATTTTTTACTCTCATATATATCATAGTGCAATTTTAACTCTGAATAAATGCAGATTGTTTTAATCTAACAAAAGCAAACTAACTGTTTGGTTAATAGCAAAATCAAGCATGACTAGTGACGTAACTTCATCGAAATAGTTGCCTGTACCGAATCCTATCTTAAGCAATGGCCAACCCTTGATAGTGCTACGACTCTGACGATTTCTCATTATACCCGAGTTGCCTTTGACACTATCTAGAATTGACTTGGAAACTTTGTAAACATTGGCAGTCACTGCGTCATCATTGATAAGCACGTGTAACATGGTATTAATCATGAGACAAACAAATGCAATAAGCTGTACAAATATTAACTGATTGGAAAGACCAATAACAGCATACAGGGAAATGACAATGACAAACTCTCGAATGGCACAAACCGTCGAGGTCAAAACTTTTTGGTGAATAGTGTTATAGCTGCCGACGAGAAGTTGGATTTCTCTGTACATTCTCATATTAACCACAGATTTGGGGAGACTGGCAAACAGCCGTAAGTAGTTCATTAAACAGAAGCAATGCATTATAGAGTAAAACACCATTTCCATCGCTGTCAGGTTGAAAGTAAAAAGGACTGTAAAGGCGGAGAAAGTGATTAAACATAGTTTAATTCCAAGGGCTTCCCAGTATCCATACAGGTCCGAATATTGTACAGAGCACTCTGGCATTAATCCATACCCAAATGTTGCTGGGTTACATGGAAGAAAAAAGAGAATTAACCAGTAGAAAACCGCCATGATTGGTACAAAAAGGCAGAATGAGACAATCATTAAAATGAGAATGTATTCCAAGTGCTGTCGGCCGGTACTGGTCCGATTGTACTTGGTAAAGTGACATTGTTCGAAATTTAAAAAGGCGTTGAATAAATCGCACATTTGATGTCGCTTGTGATAATATCCGTGGATGATCGGCAGGTGGAAGGAGAACGTCGTTGCGTAAAATACACTTTGAATTTGCATCGCGATAGATATTGATTTCCAGGCGTGGATGATTTGAAACCAAATGCAAGCCACAAGTAAAAGAGCACAGGAGCACCTAAATTTGTACAAAACTTTAAAGGTTGCGCTAGAGTGAACAGTGAAATTATTAGATTTTAAGTCGAAGTGAAGTGGGGTTTGTGAAGACAAATTGTGGCCTTTTAAAACCAACAGAAGAATAAGCAAAAGGTTATTCCTTAACAACATGATTGATTACTGGACGAAACTGAGAACGTAACTGCACAAGTGTGAAATGTAGAATGTGAGCGAATTATGGGCGTAAGCCTTTCACGCCAAGTTTTCTATGAATTAAGGGAGAATTATTGATGTATAATTTATAACCTTGCGATTTAGCAAGTTACTAAAAATGGTAGCGATGTCTGCCGGTCTGACATGACAGTCTGTCAGGCTATCACTGCTCTTCTGAGCGCAGTTTTCAATTTGTTCAAAAAATTCTTTTTGCAATAGGCTTCCAATGCAAAAGGCTTGTATAAGTTCTGAGATGGGCACAAATAGTCACATTTTATCGTTAGAAACCGTTACGATTTCAAAAATGCTTTATAACAGCACATATACGTGGCACATAATATAGAGTCTAATTTTTATTAAAATGAAATATTTGGTGTAAGATTTTTTCAATCGGTAACGGTGTACTTTAATAACGATTGTTAAAAAAATAGTTTGCCAAAACATCTGAACACGAAATTTCATTTTTGACATTCTGTTTTCGACATTCTGTTTATAGTTCTTATCAAAGGGACAAGTAGAGTAAACAATGCGGAATAAATGCCAAATTTGCCGTTTGCCACCGCGTTGCGTTACGATTTTGAAATGTTGCATTTAAACATATGCATGTGGCACATGATTTAGGGTCCATTTTTATCAATAAGCCGAATCTGTTGTCAGAATCACCTAGGTATAATGAGGTTTGAAAAAAAGCATTTTCGGGTCTTTTTGTAACAATTCTCTAATTGCTCCATTCTGAACACGAAATAGCATAATGCAGACAGACAAATAGTTCTCTACATCCTGATTTCGAGTTTATTATAGATGTTTTGGTTGAATCGTAAAAAAGTATTTGCGTAATGTCTCCTGCCAATATATTTCCGTTTTATTATTAAGAAGCGAAAATTCAATAATGTTAAATATGTCTGATTGGTTAATTTTTAATTCCAGCTTTATAGCAATGGTTCTTTACATTAGTGTTAATATGTATATGTAATTAAATAGTATCGACATTTCTCGGATTTATCATGCTTCTATTCCCTATGGCATATAATGTCACGTAAGATCATGAATTATAATTTCCAGGAGAAAAAGTAAGTAAAGGTATATTGTTGCTAACAAGACATATTATATAATCTAGAAATAATCAGCTTATGCACAGAATGAGCAGATGATATATATTATTTATCAACAGAATCGGTTCAGCAGTATTTGAAATTGCATAATCCCAACGGGCTTCAGTAGTAGGTAAAAAGCACTGGGCTATCATAAAAGCAATAATTACAAATTTATAATTTAGCTCTTTTGTACGCAAATGTGGATTTCTAAACGGGCAAACCATATTCCATGTCAGGCCTTTCTAGCTTAAAGAAAATATCGTACAGCAGCACGTATTCACATTTTTATACAGATCTATAGATTGAATATGTAATAAAGCCATCAAATATGTATTGATCAATCCAGTAGTTTACAAGAATCAACTGTTTTTGTTGAAAATAAATTTCGAAACATAACAAATATAATCAACAAAACATAATCCGAAGAAAGTTAAATTGTATTATAAATGCGTAATGTTTATCCGTATATAAGTCTGGTGAGTAATGTGAACATTACGTGTTAGAGTCTTTACGTGTTTCGTGTGCTCCAAGACATGACTTGAATCGGGAGAAGCTCTAAATGATTAACCACGCTGTGTATTAGATGGAGTCATTTGGACTAATTATTAAGCAGCGAAAGCGAAGCTGAAGAAGCTTTATGTGATTACCATTTACGTGTGTCTGTGTGTCCATTTACGTGAAAATCGGTCGACAAACAAAACCGTCAGGCACGAAAAAAACTGTGTTTTCCCATGATGCATATTTTGTATAACCACAATATTTAAAGGGAATATTATGATGGTACACTATAAGAAAAAATATTTTAAGGGTATACTTTGATGGAGTAATAAGATAAGATGTCTTTATTCACGTGTCTTAACCATTTCAGTTTTTTACATAACTGTTCTCCCGGAGACACGGTAATATTAGATAAATCTACTAGCTAGTGTAATACAATAATACTATAATACAATAACTTCAACTTAATTTAATCAGTAATGATCTAGCAACGAACTTAAACGATTCCTCACCTATTGCATATACCATTGTGTCATTTGGAAGCCTATTGCAAAAAGAATTTTTTGAACAAATTGAAAACTGCGCTCAGAAGAGCAGTGATAGCCTGACAGACTGTCATGTCAGACCGGCAGACAT
>JAHZNG010004655.1:0-14175 GCA_027744375.1 Orchesellides sinensis
AAACAAAACTAAAAACAAGTCGGGATTTCAGACTTGACTAAGGTTAATCGCATCGACGGTTCGCATAGTTAAAGCATCAGCCTGTGTTTTAAATTATGATGCAAATCGGTGTTTTTGGTTAAACTATTCTTTCAGCTAAAGCGTCGAATTCACCATCACCTCTGTACTTAATCAAACAAGGAGCATGCATGATTTGGGTTACGGTGTTTCTCAATTTGAAATAAATAACCTTTGTATAAATATTTTACTCCAGTACCACTGTCAGTATTTCAGGATTGGATTGGTTGTCTATTTTTCAAACAATTATCACTAAAAATTCTTACATAAAATATTTATCATTGAATATATATAGATATACATACAATATATGTATAAATGCACAAAGCACATGTGTATACTGCACAAGTACCTTATTGGAATGCTCAGACCGGATTTTGACTTCCGGTCCAGTCATTGTTTATGGGATTCGTAAAATTCGTATAGTGTAATGCAATGCAGTAAATCTATGTTTCTATCTGTCCATATAGTAGTACTCAGTCTGCAATGACTGGGACACAAAATCCTGTCATTGGATATACAATAATTGAATTGAATCATTCACGCTTGTTGTGTTTTAATCGGAACAGTATAAGCAAACACAAGCTTACGAATTTATCAGTAATTCAAAGGATATTTAAATGGAATCAAAATTAAAGTCATACAGCACTGTAGTGACTTCCATTGATTTGATTCCACATAATTTTTACAATGTCATCGAGAATGCATTAAAGTTAAAATGACATGAAAACTGAAGCCGAGCATAACTAAGTAAAAAATGTGAAGGATTATTTTACCACACATTGGTACGTAAGCAAAGAAAATACTTGGAGATAAGTCGGGATTCGGGATGCTGATATACCATGAACTTGCGTCGTTCCCAGGGTTTAACTCCACATGTTATAGTTTTTTAAGTTTTGAGGGTGGTAGAACTTCACAATGAACTCAACTAAATACAGTGGTGGGGATTTCTTAAACGTAACGATCATTCATTCAGCTTTTAAGTGTTTTGAGACATCCGGGTTCCGGGCTGTTGGCAGAGATGATGATAATGATGACGAAAAACTGGTTGCATCTGATGATAGGGATGTTTAATACAAGTTATATGGGTCGAAAAATATGTACGTTTCAAAAATGCCAGTAAAGGTCCTGTGACGTGTATACATATATGCACGATGAGCTGAAAATCTGATATCAATCTGAATTAGTAGTTTGCCAAGCGGATGCATGTAATATTCTTCATGTTGATACAGAGTTTTATACATGGCCTTGTATGAAATCATAAGGAAAGTACTTCTTTGCCATGAAGTGTTGGTGCAGAGAGGGTACCACTACACATGAGAAATCACACCCTGCCACCCGCACCCAACGTTTTTGAAGCTATACTGCAGTTCTCATTCACGTCGTAGCATTTCCTGGGAATTTTTCATTTTCTTCATCTGCTCATACATTAGTTTCGGAGTAGCTTACTAGTTTGAGCGGATGCGGATGCAAGCTTCGAGTTGATGATGAGTCGTTTTAAATTTCAGAGACGTGATACAATACGTGATGGAATCAATCTTTTCTGTTTTGCGATTTCTCTTCGCTGTTCTAATATTGCCTGTGTGATGGAATTTATGAAGTAGAACGTTACTTTTAGCCGAAGCGGCGAGAAGTTGATGCGGGCAGATTGATAATGATGGGAGAAAAAGGAAGTATGCAAATGTGACAAGATTTTAGACACACAAAAGAAGCGCACTTTTGGGTAATTAATAGTTGAGTTAAATTAATAAAAGGAAAAACGTGCATTCATTAGTACATACTGACTTAAAGTAGCTTACAAAGTCTATGGAACCTAGGTATCAAATCATATAATCGGTTTTTTGATATTTCCATGCATGATTTTTTTGTATTTCCTACAATTTACAACAATGCAGGCAATGAAAAATACATAAAAGGCCAAGAAATTGTCTAGTAGAGCATATCCTTGCAGCGCAGTGGTTTATAAGAATCCTTGGCTTTTGGTAATGATTACCTGAAAGTCACTTCTATTGTGATTTGATAACGGAAACTAATGTTTCTGGAGATCTTTAGACAGAACGCAGAGATTTGCAATGAAAAGTTACAAAATATAATATATTATCATCAATACAACATTAAAATATAGAGAATTGTTGGTCTTTAAGTAAAGGGGTGTTTAAAAATATGGCACAATACTTCAGCCACACACTCTAGTGTAGAATTTAAGAGAGAACACTGTTGTAATATAAGAACAAAGTCTTGTACGAGCTTGCCTTTGCAGCCAAACTGGGTTTCCCATGTTATGTTTTACAGATATTTATTAAAACATGAGAAATTTACATAGTAGTACTAGTATGCCTCTGTGGATGCCCAAATATTTAAAAGTGCTGCTAAGATTTTCGGATAATACACAACAACTTTAGTGAACACAAAGACTTCATATAAAAAATTGTTATATATGTACCTATGCATTACAGCTTGCACAGCCATGTATCAAGAGAATTGTACTGAACTTACACCACAATGAGTATTATTAGGTATACATTGTCTACATATACATACCGTAGCTCATAAATAAATATTAAAATGTATATAGTGTGTGTATATGTATGCTGGTGTTTATATGCACGTACATTTCCATACACGACGAGACTCTCCCATGGTTAGTTTTTTATGCTGATATGCTACGATCCTCTCTTTCTCTTTATATTCACCAGTGTGCCATGGTCTGACTCTTCTCTCGCACTTCTGGCTTGCTTGCGGCGGACAGAGAATCCATTGATCAAGTTTTGTGTGGGTGGAAAACTGCTCTCCTGAATCTTATTGCTTTCCCGCTTGGCAAAAAAATTGGTTCCTTTTTTCGTTCAGTATTTTTACTTCTTTCTGTCTTGGCTGCTGTTATAACTACTCGCGCTCACTCCATCGCATCCTCATACGTGTCTTCCATCTCTTCCAGTTAGTACAACTATCAAGACTAAACACTATAGTTCTGGTGATGATCATGAGAGTTCTTTTGTAGAACGACTAACCATTAGATAATACTTTGGATACCCATACTTACGTATATATAACCATTGTACGTTCACTGTATTTAGTATATAAGCATGTCTAGCTACTCAGATAGCCCTTTGCGATCATCAGCTCATATAGGTAGGTCAAACATAAACAGTACAATTGTTACCTCGTAGCTTTCCTCCACAAAATTCATTTTACCTTAGTCACAAATATACAATTGTCTCACATCATCAACTTGGGTCTAAATGGATTCCAAATGATGAGTGTGCATTTCCACTTGCCACTACTCTGCTGCTATTGGCTTTCTCCAAGTTACCATTTAAAGTTAAAAATTAGGGTAGGCATATGCTATATAGAAATTTGACTGATAAAGTGCTTGACTTTTTAAAATTAATATTGTTGCAAATGTTATAGATGGTAAAACTGCGAGTTTCCAGTAATTTATTTTTGTATAATATGCGTATATGAACATATTTACAGCATTTGGTCCTCTTCCGTACATATTTTATTGTAAAAAAATCCAGTTCATGTCTACATACATCTAGTTACGTACGAATCGGTATAAAGTTTATGATGACAAGGAAAGTTTTTCTAGTTCTTATTACTTACTTTGAATTCATGATTCCAATTTTGAACTTTTTTCTTTTACTCTGCAATATGTTCGTATTTCCTCAACTTTTCCCACCTACACTTTTATAACACCGGACGCTTACCATAGTACATATTCCTAAGAGTTTTCCCTTCTATTCTCATAATGGTCGCTACTTTCGTAAGTAGTGAGCAGATGAGACTAAACCAGAGTAGGCTTTCAAGCTTTCTGTCAAGAGGGAAAATCTTGCTCATGAATGAGTGCTAGAATTTTAATATTTTTAAAGTGACGAAATTTTTGTGAATGAAATCGTGGGTGTGTTCCACTTTGTAGGGTACATTTACATTTTATACATACATGCTTGTTCCTGCGTACATATCACTATATCAGTTATTTCCTTACACGATGAAAATTAAAATTACAGCTGATAAAACTGGGAGAAAGTAATCGAAGTTATAAAGAATCAATGAATAATAAGCTACTAGTAAGTTCTTAGTTTTATTAGCATTGAGCATTTCTAAACTTTAAAAGAATCTCGTCAATAATGATTGATATACATGCATATATTATATACAAATGCAAAGGCTTATATTTATGCCGTTTTTTAGTGTGTATGACTGCTTATGTATAAGATTAGAAGATACATATAGCAGATACTTTTATTGAAGTGCATTTCTCTCATTTGTTTTTGGATCTGAATAATATTTGACGTACATTTACGTGCATTTAAAAAATCAGGAAAGAGTGAGCTAGTGGCAGAAATTTGTTTTGTCACTTCAGTGAATCCTCTGGGACAAAAGTCATGTAGAAAGGAGAAGGAGTGAAGAGCTTGGAAGAAAGGTGTGGGTGGAATAATTGTGTTTGCTGTGTGTGGCTCACATACAGAAAACGGCTCACGTATAGAACGAGTTAAAACGATGAGTTTGTGAGTTAAGTCGACTCGATTCTTACAGTCCATGTATGTGTGTATACAAAATCCTAACGTATGTACACAGCTGCAACTGATCACACCTATGTATACAAATATATAGTAAATGTATGTATTTCTGATATATACAGTAAGCATAACGTATATACCTAAAAGTACCTTCCTTTCAAGTAAAAAGACGGAGGAATAAAAGTGAATGAAAGTGAGAAGTTGCCAATTGCCACTTGATATAGATTCTCTTACGGTAGGGATCCGACTCGAAATTGCTTTGTCTCTTTTACTAATACCAGGTTTTAATGGTTCAGCTTAAACTCTATAGCATACTATAGCAGAAGCAGAAACGGTCTGATGGGTTCAGGTAATACTAAAAATGATTAACGTTCAGTTTAGTGAACATAATTACGCTTTCCTATTCTTCAAAAAGAATTAGAATAATTAAACCACCTTCCTCTAACTTCAGATGAAATACATTTTAGTTTGATGGAATACATCGACAACTTGTAATAAGTGTTGTTGAAAAATAAAAACTTTGTTTGGCACATTCATCCTGTAGCAAATTACACAATAAAAATGCCTTTTACATTCCATTAATAAAATTACACCAGTCAAATGATGGTTTCAACGAAGATTTTGAAAAAATCGGCTACTAATACATTGCTTACTACATTCTCATATGTATTACAACAATACGATTTTATCTGCGATTGTTAAAATAAAATGTACATTTTGTATTCAAAACATGACTGAGAGGCCTGTCTTTGCGAAAAAAGTTTTTTGTAATAGAATTTTTAAAACTATATTACCGTAATGCAGTTATCATCCAAGTTCACATGTCTACTGAAATCCTGGCTGCGTCGAAAGTAAATATTTTTACGTGTTATGTAGACTAAAACGAATCCTTACATGCATATATTGTTGTATATATTGAAATAACCACGTTTTGTATTAGGTACCTAGTGCAACAACAAGAGCACATTAAAAAAAGATAGCACCAGTAAATATGGGGATTCCATTTACACCTAAAGCAAACCAATAAACAATCTAAAATTTGATATACAGGTACATAAGCAGACGGACACCGGAACTCTGGCTCATGCATCCATTAAATTGCCATGCAAAAGAGATAGTAAACATCAAATAAATGCTGTTATGTTGTAAACCAATATACATAAGTATATGTGTAGCTTAGGATGCGAACAGGTAAATAGTGTAGGCTAAGTTCTTCTTTTTAAATGAAGAATAGAAAAAACAACTACATATATAAAAGACACATTAGGTACATTCAAAAAATTTACAATCCAAGGAAAACATTTTAAGTTATAATTTATAACTTAGTCCATATCGGATTCGATATCTATATATATAAGATTCTATTTAGATGAGGATGAGGTAGCAGTCGGTGGAAACAGTTTATCGACTAGTTCAAATATTATGGAAATAATCGGAATATTACCTATCGTGAAAAAATTTAGGTATAAGTATAGAAGATTTGTATTTGTATTTACGTATGTAGATGTAGAAAACTTCTAACACTGGGATGATAGAATACTAGCAGTTTTTCAGTTTCTATATTCATAATGTGTAACAAGGATCGCAATCTAGGCGTTCACCTACACACTAGGGTATGCATTCTTAATACAAACTGCAATACACAACAGGGGTGAAGATGTTACATCATAAAAACAAAATTTTAACGCTTTCTACATTGCTGCATTTTAACGCAAAAACCCAAGACTTAACATGATTATTTTTTAATGAGGTGAGATACGATCATTTAAACGCAAGTGAGTAGTTTTGCAAAGGAATTATTCAGATAAGAAATTAATTATCAGATTGAAACAAAACACCAAGAACGGGAAAATGGATCTCAAGAATTTTTTTACAACAGTGTTGTATGCAAAAAACATTCATGAAAGCATTGTAAACGATGTACACCCTCAAATTGGGAATCTAATGGATCCGGGGATGAAGCTGCTTGACTATGTTAATGATGTTTTATGTAAAATTGCTTGTTATCCATACGTACATTACTTACAAGGATATTGGTAATGAGAATACAAATAGGTAGAAATCATCAATCTTTGCTAAGTTAACTCTTTACCGTCTGAGCCGCTAAAATTGGAGCTCTGAAAGCTTGCTAGAGTATAGAATTTTTCCTTGTTATTAATTAATTGTATACATCATTCTAATTTCTCTTTTTTACTTTTTATTTTTTTTGAATATTTCATACCTAAATTTTTCCAACAATGATAGCATATAAACGGACTTTCTCTCATGTTAAATTTTACGTATTTTAATATCGAATTTATTGTGAAATAGGTGGTGCTAAGTTGCACAATCAAGAGGGACTTTGAGTATAATAAAGTAATGCCAACTTTTCACCATTGGAAGACTGGAGAGAAGAAATTTGGACTGACATTTCAGACGGCAGCCGATGCTAGAGCGTTCGATAAAGGAGTCTGTCTAGCAATAGAAGATCTTTTAGACGGTAAGACAAAATTGTCTAAAAAACGTTATCCTTTATTGCTAATTTATACTTATGAATGAATATAAGAATGTACCTAATTACTCAACTACATTGTTTTTTACAATCTGCTAACAATTTCGGATGGATCATATCATGACTAAATGATTCATCGTCATTGGGGTAAGCTGAGTTACCATATTGGATAGGGTAATGAAAGGACAGGATATGCATGATATGATTTGCGAGAATACGTGTGTAAATGTAGACAACATTGTTGCATGCTTGTACAATTTATTTCATGCTACAAAATATGCTTTAGGTCAATTCGCATGAAACAAATGAATCAGTGATTTCTTCAGAATTATTATGATAGCTATTTTGTTTGGGTACTTTACTGGAAATGATTGTTGTCCACACCTCACATGCATCAAAATAAAAAGAATGTCGCATCCACATACACCAGATTTAGTCAAGCTTGCTGAATTTCTATGAATAAAGCCGGGATAGTCTGGAATTCTAAGAATCTAATTGGAAAAATTAAGACCTTATTATGGACTATATTATGCTAATAAATACCCTAAGTATAAGTTCGAGCGACACTAAGTGTGTTGTAATTGATAGCCTAAACCAAGAACGGCTGATACAATTGTCAATGCATGATCAAGCGACAGATGACCAAATGACATACATAGTTAACGACAAACATTAGATATGATTTTATCCCTATACTTTTAAACAATTTTGAAGATTTTGGACGATTTTCCTAAGATGATTTCCCTATCAGACATTCCAGTTTACTGATAGGCTGAAAGAGAGTATGATTGTGCTTGACGTAAAACATTTTTACCTTGAATAACTAAAATCATACCTGTAAGGAACTGTTAAATTATGAACAATAAATGGTGCAAAAACATTGACGAAAAACTAGTAATAAAATTACCATTTATGATGTTCTTGATCTTGCTTATAAAAAAAGTCCTGCCTGAGTCAGTGAGTTTCTCATTTTGGTTTCTGTTGAATGTACATTTTTATATGTAGTTTTGGTTTTGTCTTGGACCATTGTATAATCGTCTTATATATCGTCTTGAAATGTACTCAGTGATACAACAAGGATGATGATCACCATCATTTTATGGGCTTGGCAATGTGTATAGACTATATGTTTCATTACCTCCTTGAATATGTAAAAAGGCTCGTGTGACAACATACCACGACTTGCTAGCAAGCCTTTCTTCAACAAAAGTTGTTTTCTCATCATCCCCTCATTCTATCAGGGATGCAGTTGAATGAAGTAATAGTAGGAGAATATTCTTTACATAGTTTTGCAAGTACTAGGTATACAAATACATAAGATCACCATACTTTGTCTATAACAAAGATGAGATGCATGAGAAAGATAATGGAAAAGCAGGTAGGTAGACTGAAAGAAGACAGAAACATTCTAAATACACAGCTAATATTATTCGGAAAGTTTGGACGTGTAGTAAGTATTGTAGCATCAAGCATCATATTAGGTAGATGATGAAAGGATGATCATTGCTCTGGCTCTGTCTATTCTTCGTTGACGGTTGTATGTATGTAACATTGACACTTCGTATTACTTTGCTTAAACACCCTAAACTCATCCAGAATACTAGGAATAATGGAGCCTCGGCGTGACGGTATTGTGGCGATGATTAAATTTAAGTCAAGAGAATTCAGTATTCTATTTCGACTTTATAGGTCATTCATTACAACGTTCGTGAATGTTCATGGTGCTTCGTGTATGGATGTATTGCTATATCATCGATCATATTCTAGTCCAATTAAAGTAGTTTCATAAAAACAATCAAAGTCAAACAAGAGGCATACTTTCTGACTTCCAAGCCTCCTAATTAAACAAATTACAAAATCATTTAGATGATAACACCAGTTTGTCACAAAAAATCTTCTTGCCTTCAATTTTGTTTAAAAACATTTTAAGCAGATTGTATTAAAATACTCTTAACGTTTTTACAAATCTTAAATTGTCGTTGTTGTAACAGTTTAGCCTGTCCATTATTTTCAACCTATTGTTCATCTTTGTAATTTAGTGCTATGCAAAATAGTTTACAGTGCATTATATGTACATCATGTTTTGAAGCACATTGTTAAGAATGGCGATGCAAAAGCGATGATGACGACAATTAATTCCCCTAAGATGACGTAGGTTATTGAGTGTATTCAAACGCGAAAGTAGAGGCGAAGGGGTTGTGTTGTGTAACAGGATGAAAACATCAGTTTTATATGGTATACGGGTACGCTTAGCATACATCAAAATTACACAAAATGCCTTTCACTTGAATTTATACATGTTGACATTTTCCTGACATGAAGCACACCATCATCATCACATCTATCTAACCTAACTGCTTTTTTATACACAAGTCTATGAAGTGTATAGTCTTCCGTTGTTCTGCAAGCATTACACCACGAATGACGTCATAGTTGCTTTCACCAGCCCTTCAATAGTTCCCCTGTAAGCATTCGACTAGTGTTCACACAAGGTGAAAGAATAAGTGGTGGTCTGATGATGGTGCTAGTTTCTTCCTTCCATTCTTAGCATATTTAATCTTGCATGCTTAATATAAATATTTCATGTGGACTTTGCTTTAAATGTGTAAACAATAGGTGTTTCAGGCATGTCATTTAAAAGCACGATTAGAAGCAATCTTTCTTTAATTATGATTATGTAAACATATTTGTAGAAACAAGCATTGCTATTAGTTTTAAAAAAGGTGAAAATTAACGTGATAATTAATTATTTTTTTACAGATATTCCTGAACTTTCCCCTCTACATAAATACGTTCCAGATCTGGGTGATGACGATGTTTTTATGGTAATTTTAATACAAAAATGTTTCCAAATATATTCTCACATTGACCCAGGATGGTCTGTATGACATGTTAACGTTGTTTTTTAAACATAGGCCCTTGATCTTCCGGTTGAGAGAGACTCGTTATCGTCTGGATCAGGCAGCGGTACCGGTTCTCACCACCAATACCCCCCTCCCGCCCACCTACACAGAATGTACTTCACGTCGAAGTCAAGCTGCGCTGGTGGGGGGATGAAGGAAGGGGTAGTTGGAAGTAGTTGTGGTGCAGCGTATAGTAAAGAAGTTCATTCTATGTCGTCCAAAGAAAAATACTCGGATAGAGACTTAATAAGTTGTGACAAAGATTTTAGAGAAGACGAGCCCTATTCTTCCTATGTGCAGTTTTCGAGTAGAGATCGTCCTCATGAATACTCGTATCCTGTTGTTCATCCCAGTGCTCCTAAGAAGCACAGTCCTTCGGAGCATTCCATGAGTGGATCGTTAGGAGCGGTGACCTGTCAGCCAAAAAAGCCTATCCAGTTGGATCCACTTAGTTTACAACCGCCTCCACTTCTTCCTACTAAGTCTACTGGAAGCACCAAGAAGAAAAGGTGTCTATTTATTTAACGTTTGATTTAAAAAAATTAGATATGATACTGAAACAACGCCAAAACGCTTTAGAAAGGAAATCCTGTTCACTTTCTAATTTTCGCCAATCAATGTAAAATTATTTTTAAATCGTAAAAAATGTTGTCACTACTCTTTGAAATTATTATATTGCTTTCAATTACTATTCCTTAATTTAATCACTCAATCCCCTAAAAAGGGATTTTTCTTGAATACTCGCAAACAAATTAATTTTATAACATACCACAATAAGATCAAAGGTTCGAATTTTTACTTTCCTACGTCCTTTTCACTCGTACATTTATACAAACTGTATTACATAAACATGTATATGTTTAAAATATGTATATGAAAATTATACGTATACAACCAAAGCAAATCCTTTTATTACGTTTCTCTTTCCAAGTTCGATTAATGCTAAACCAAGTACTAGTATTCGATTTTTGAGTATTTTAGTCCAAGAAAGATGCTTCTTTTTTACCCATCCATCCTGGATTAGAAAACATTACTTTTCTTTTCACTATAATATTCACTGTAATAACATTCTGCTGTAATTTTCAATTTCTTAAGTTTATTTCAACTTTAATTCAGAAAACTATGTAGCTCAATTTGCTTACATTACAATCTAGTAATCTCATGCATGAGGGTGCACACACTGTTATTTCTTCGTCCTATGTTTTTATCTTGTGGTATCTGTGAAACTTTCTTTGGGGAAATGTAGGACTGAGTGAAAGCTTATAAAGGGAAAGTGGATGGAAAGTACATTTGTACAGTATAAGAAGGTGTCTTGTCTTAATCTTATTGTGATGCTAAGCTAAACGTTTTAACAAAGGTCAGCCCTAATTTCTTCCAGCGACTTAATATTAGCGTTTCCTATAATATTCAACAATCAAAATACGAAGACGTACTTTCACTACTAATTTTGAAGAAATATTAGGGAAAGTTGATGAAGGAATATAGTTAAAGAAGTGTGTTCACAGAGCATTCACATTATTTATAATGTTCTCCTGCCACCACTTCCACTGCTACTATATCAGTGCTCCTCTGCTTCTTCTTCTTCTTGTTAATGAAGCGACAATTGAAGGTGCGTTTGTGAACCAAGAAAAACTGAACTTTTATGTTTAATTGAATGCAGAACATGTGGGAAGAAACGGAGATGCAGAGACTGTCACGAAGTGTATTCAGAGGACTCTAATCCAAAAGGCTCATGTAGTTCCGGACCAGACCCTGTGCGCGAAGGAATTGAGTTACTTACGTGTATGGGCTGTGCTCGTGGAATGTTATACCACTGCTTGTCAGGGTCAGAAGGTGAAGTTCCTCCTCATCCTTGTGCATTAAGGCATCATCGCTGTACACGAAGATGGCTAGCACTAGGACTACTTTCTCTCATCCTCCCATGTTTGTGCCTCTACATCCCCCTCGAAGGCTGTCATCGGGCTGCAACGTCTTGCGCCCTTTGTGGTGCTCGTCATCATCCATCCTAGTCTACATATATTGGTTAAACTTTTCCTACAAAAAATTTATTATTAAAAATACAATTAAAATACTGACTATCAATGTATGTTATATTGCTATACTCTACGCAGCGTACAACAGACAAATTTATTTATGAATTCGACAAATTGTTTTCCAATGTTTTTGCGGAACGGTCATTATGAGTTTTAGGTATGCAGTGATGACTATAATAACTAAAAGGAATCAACAAAAGATAACTGTAATAGACATGAACCTGCTATATATATATATTCTGTTGTTATATTGCTAAAATCTTGTTTATAACAATATACATAATACTATACAAAGTTAGGGTAATATCTTGATTTAAGGATGAATCTGTGTACTAAAAATCATATACACATATATATTTGTCAATGTAATTATTTTTTGTCTACACGGTACGTATGTACATTTGTGCATCTGTACAATATTGTAATGATAAGTACACCCGCTATTGATGGAGGTTTCTGTTTCTTACCATTAGATTACAACAATGTTCGATTTCAGTAACGAAGCAGTAAATGCTAAACACTTAAACTGAAATTAACGACAAACGAGATTGAGCGACAAATGTTTTACAAATAGTTGAAGTAAAATGTTGAATCATTATTATGCTATCTATCGTATTAAAACCACTGTTTTGCATTGATTTACATATGTCTTTAAACCAAAAATGTTCCATTCTTGAATTTGTTAAATGTGTTTTAAAGGTCCTTTCTAAGCTATACAATATTTATCAAATATTATATTAAACTTGCATTTGAAGGTTGTTTTGAATGGTCTCATACAAAATTTATTATTTAAACCAGACGCATACTTAGATTATTCAGTTAATCTTAATTTACCTTTGTTACATGCATTTATACTTATTATGTTGAAAAACCGAACTGCAGTCCGCATTTTTACCAAGTTATCATTTTTAGATTACTTAGATGTTTAAGTAAACAGACTTCTCTCAGGTGTCATTTATTTTATATGGATGTGTTTGAAATGTAATGTTGTAATTGGTAATATCGTTACACCTACATGCAGTTTTGTTAATTCAATGTATGTCAATGATTACATGATGCAATGCCGATGAAATGATGAAGCTCAATTAAACGTATAATGTTTCGAAACAGATCCGTATAACGTGTTCTTATGAATTATTCACAAACATGTATGCATTAAACTTCCTACCTTACTCAAAGAAATGTTTTCGAGCATCAATGTCAAAATACCAAACCATAATATTTCTACATGTAGAATCGCTAATTTTATATATTGCTATACTCCTCCAATCACTAACGAATAATTCAAGTTATACACTTCCTACAAATAATGGTACAGTAGTAAATTTCTGAACGTTCTAAATCTTCAATATTAAGAGATATTCTGAGTAATACTAAAAGAAATTACACAAAACAAAAAGGTCACGAGCAATACCAAAAAATTAAATTTCTTGAATTGTAAACTTTATTGTCATAATTAACAAAAAGAGACACTTAACCTTTGATAAAGAAATGTTTAAGTAGAAAACATAACAGAAAATAAAATGGTGCTTTAATACAACCATCAAATTAAACATAGGAGTCTGAATTATATCCAGAATTGTCCTCTCGTTATTGATACTTGTTGATTAGTTTTTATCAATCAAAGAGGTTTTATATAGTAAAAAATGTAGAATATATGCGTTAAAATTTAAAATATACATCTGACATATCTTAAACCATAGTTTGCAATGGTGACTTCTTCTTTGGAACTTGGCAAACACCAGTCATCGAAAGCACTTGTTCAATTATTCGTTTATAGTGCCATGCGTCTCCACTGACGCGTTTACGCCGAATACCAATGACGTTTAAGTATTCGATTAATACAACTTCCAGTTCAAACTTCACCGAATGTCCCATTTTACTTACGAGCCGATACCTAATCCAAGACAAGACATTTAAATTAAATACTTGTACCTTAAACGTAACAAATGACAACATAATCAAGATAACTTACCCTTTTTGGACACAGTCAATTCCAATACTAGCAAGTGATGCCTTTAGTTCAGATAAAACTGCATCTGCGTCTGTACTGGCTGTGGTGGAAATATTATGGGCACACTATTCCAAACAAATACAAATTTCGGTTACTCCACTAATCGTTAACATTTTTCATTCAATTTAATTTTTATATTGAATCTCATTTTGCATTT